>JAECUM010005005.1:0-78899 GCA_016617855.1 Megalonaias nervosa
TCTTTGTGTCTAAGTTCAGTGGGCAATTCGTTCCATGTTGCTGGGACTGGTATGCAAAAGAACGTCATCTATATGACTTCATTTTCATAGTGCGAATAATGAGAATACAAGTGTCAGAAGAGGAGTGTAAGTATCTTGCTGGTGTGTACACATGGGTGAGGTTGGATAAGTATGTTGGACTGGAGCCCATCGGTGAAATGTAGCACAGAGAACAAATTTTGTGTTTAATTCTGGATCGAATGGATAGCCAGTGTAGGGTACAGAGCAGGGGGAGGCTTGCTCTGATTGTGGTACTCTAAGGATGATCCGAGCAGCTGTGTTTTGAACTTTTTGAAGTTTCTGGAGTAGATATTGAGATGAATCAGACAGAACTGAGTTACAATAGTCCAGTTTTGAAAGTACTAAGGAACACACAAGTGTTTTAGTGGCATCAACTGAAAGATAATATATATATGATTATAGAGTAACAATCTCAATAGGTTCCCCAGTTATGATGCAATGGCTATGGCCCCAAGCGGATAAGGTCAGACCCAAAATCTTTGCTGACTGCATAAATTCCTTCCTTTTGTAATGCCAAGTGTATATATATTGTAAATGTCGGGCAATGAACAGTTGCTAAGTTATGACCTGTGGCCAGTCCACAGATGACAAAGAGACACAGGGACCAGGCCTCAGAGGACAGTGAGGACAGCACAGGAGCATGATCCTGGGAAAACATTGGTTTTACCAAAAGTTAAGTGTCTACTTATGCAATATTCCAGAGATAAATACATGTATCATGGTAAATGTGAATTAAATCCCCTATTAAATGATGTAGAAATTTGTGGGTGACCTTAGATTCCCCCCCCCCAATGGGTGTGATTAATTTGATGAAAACAGTAATTCCTACTCCCAAAAACATTTAGGAGGGAAAGTTTCAATAAATTCTTATTGGTGATATTAGAGTTATGGGTTTGAACATTTTATAACACTAAACTGATACCATCATCAATTAGTTCAGATTTATGTTTCCAATAGGAAGGCATGAGTAAAAGGCATGTCTATACTGATTTTACTTTTGAGAAATAAGTTGTCCATATTATCTGTAACTGTTATACCCATTATTTTCATTTTTAATACACCATTAATTCAATGTAAAGCCATAATCATTTCTGATCATTTTTTGGTACAGAGTACTTTATCTTACTAGTAAGATTTTGCAAATATCCATTCTTTAAAAATGAGTTAATTATGACATTACAAAAATTATTTAATAAACTCTGTAAGCAAAATTATAACAATAATGATAGTATGTACATTAAAATTTCATAGCAACAGTCGCCCCATAAGTTGCATAGTAATGAGAAAACAGAATAGTAATAAGAAAACAGAATCCAACAAAACACTTGAGCAAAGCTTTAAATTTCATACAACAGGACACAAGACAGGTTTACAACAAATGATATACTAGGGGTCACGCTACCAGGCAAAGTGGGTGACTAAGTCGCCTAAAAAATGTAAACTTTGCCTTCTTCTGTTAGGAAAGCGAAAATTACTTCGCCCTGTGATTTTATTTTAGAGGTTCATTGACCAACCACACACCTTTTGAGATGCCACCTTGCCTTAGCCAGGTTAGTTCTGGTGTTGCAGTGAAAGGTATTCATCAAGCCATCAGTAGCTAGGTCTAGTTTTGTTATCAATTACGCTGACAAACAAGCTCTTGCACATTCACACGCATGTGTTTTGATAGCTTACTGACCATTAACCATTTCCTGAGTATGTTAGCAACTAGGCCCCTATCACTACCTGATTTATGCATGTTATGCTTGGATGATGAAAAACATACAAACCTGTGTTCTGAAACTTTAACAATAGTATGTAAATAGCAATTTGTGTTTTAAGAATAGAATTGGTGATCTGGATATTTTAACTGCCTCTTGTGCACTATTTCATAATAAAATTAGTTTGAAACTGTAAGTGTACTTGTAATGGTGAAATAATGGCAGACATCGCTATGTCTGGGAAATACCAGTTTATTAGATTGTCTGTTTTCGTAAATCATTGGACAAATATATTCAGAAAAATATACAATTCTTAATAAGCAAAGCCTATGTATTATGTTATTTAAGATTTAACTTTAAAATGCAATTACATGGGTCAAAAACGTATGGGACAATGCTATGTTTTGGAATTCGAGAGGCATTGTAAGGTCATTGTTTTCTGACCTGACTCGTATTTGTGAAAATATGGAAAAAAGCTGCAAAGCAGATAACATTTAATCAATGCATAATATTAATACAAGTACGTAGACATACATTATGAAAACCACATAAAAATAGATGCTCTCATGTCTGTGTTGATTAGGTTGGAAAGAAGGATTTAGTTCATATACCGACTATAAAGGAGCCATGCCTGTAATTTTATGCATTTTAATGTGTTATGTATGAATAGTTACGGTAATGTTTTATCCACAACAAAGAAATGAGGACCAACAGTGTGATCTGATGACACGTGTGCATTTGCCCTCATGTACATGGTACAGGGGTTCTTTCAAATGCGTTTAGAAATAGTTGAAAGTGCCATTATTGTGAACTTTTAGAAAGTATAAAAAATAAATAAATACAAAAACATAACAAAAATTGATTAAAGGTAGTTTATTAAACATTTTTATTAACTTGCAATTACAAAAATGTAATCTGGTTACTCAGTTAAAACTTGTTACAATATAGTTTCTATTATTCTCTTTTAAAGTCATATGGCCAAAATAAATTTTCTACTTGAAAACAAAGTATTGCTTAAATCCAGCATTAAATGCAGATATGAATACTGGGAAATAGAGGGCATAATTCAAATAAGAGAATGCATATATATATATATATATATATATATATATATATATATATATATATATATATATATATATATATATATATATATATATATATATATATATATATAGTGCCATTATATAATGGCACATTATACACCTGACCAATGTTTAATAGTCCTCTATATCAATAACTTAAATTTGTACACATTCTTTCATCCATAGTTATTCTGACCTTTGCCCTTTAGATACCCAAATCAATAGGTTTCTTCCTTACCTTAAATGCAAACACTCTCAAAGACTGGGCCAGTTCTGTAATGTAGAATTAGTATTATTGTACAGACACCAGTTTTCTTCTTTCAGTCAATGACCTTGATATTTGACCTTTTGACCCCAAAATAAATAAACTTATTCCTTACCCCTAAGTGCATGCCATCTACAAAACTTTTTTGACATATGTCATGTAGACTAATGATATTGGACATTGACCTTTGACATTTTGACTCCAAAATCTATAGAAATATTCCTTACACCAAGTGCAAGCCCTTTACAAAATGTTATAAATTTCAATGAATGAGAACTCAAATTATTATGCGGAAAACATTTTTCTTCTGTCAATCACAGTGGCCTTAATCTCTGACCTTTTGACCTAAAATTGACATGATTCTTCCTTACCCAAAGTGCATTGTGGACAAAAAGTTATTGTGTAAAACCAAACTCATAACAGATGGATGGACATCATAACACAATGCTCCAGCCTTATGGTAGGCAGAGAACTAAATTAAACATTACATCAAAATCTTCATGTTTGTTGACTCCAAGACAGTAGAATGGATCCTGGTTGATTAGAAGCTTGGATCCAAGAACACGCACAGTCCTGATGCCAAATGGCTGTCTGTACACATCAGTCCCATTTCCTGATACCAAGGTCACCTTCAGAAGGGGAAAAAAAAACATCAATGAAAGTAGTCAGAAATGCAACTTAAGTTAATTCATTGTCACAAAATAATGCCCACTGCCAAAACAGTACATGAATAACAAGCTTCATCATGACCCCTTTTAAAAAGTGATCATTTTTAATCTTAAGAAATCTGTAACAGCACTACTATGTTATATAAGTTCATGAACACGTACCAAATTTTTTCATTTTATAAACATGCAGTAACACCTCATGACATCATAAATGTCCTTACAATTCATTCATTGTTTTGAGGTTTTTGTTGTGATTTTTTATTTTATGATAAAAGAATTGTACGTTTCTCCTCATTTCAAATGAAATTTGTGACACTTGTCAAAAAAGTTTATAAAAAGATAGATGTTATTTCACTAATGTCATAAAAGGCCCTTTGAAATGAGCATGTAAAATCCTCTGTATCCATGACTAAATATAAGACGCATATCAGTATTAAATGAATAATATTTCATTAGCATACATACAGTCACTGATCTAAATATTCAGTCCCTGCAATTTTCATGACAACAAATTTTCTAAATTTGTAATAATTTTCAATGGTAGAAATAAATTCCAAACACATAGTACATTTTTTTAAAGTCAACAAAAAATAAAACATTCAAGCTGGAACATCAGAATGTTTTACTCATACTAAAACAACAGGTGCTTGAACTGACAACTATCAGGCTGTGAAATTGCTTTGAATATCATATTATCTCAAGGATCAAATGAAGGTTTTATCAACAGGCAGCAACAACAACAGGCAACACACTCTACAGCTCATAATTATATAGTGTTATATACCTGAAGACATGATGTTGTCAATTCCCATTTCCAATAAACTTGTGTTATTTGACATTTTAATCATCCATGAATTTAAGTTATTGTCTTTTTTTATTTCTTTCCGAATAACCAAAATTGGGCTGACATTTATTTGTGATAAAGTGGTTAACATCTCTGACACAGAAGTTCTTGCATTGTCTCACTTTTATTCAACAAAAGATTTCTCCTAGTTAACCTCATTTTGGACATAGTTGGTTCTGTCTTTCTATCTAGAGCATGATTACAAATAATGGTGTTCCATGATCAAATTCCTGAACCACTTTAAGTGATTTTGGTTCATTTAAATACTGAGGGTAATCACTGCCATTCTTTGGAGTTGTAGTGTACAGACTGCTTCAAGAATTTTTGAAAGAAAAATACATATTTTTGAAGGATTTTTTTTGTGATCTTTAAAGGATTATATAGATGTGTGTCTTTAAAGGATTAAATAGATGTATATATTCTGTTGTCAAAAACAGTCTTAATATTATGAAACAAAATTGATGTTGGAACTTGATCCTATCTGGTTCATAAGTAAGTTTCAAGAGATGGTTGAGATTTGTTGGGCTTTAATTGATTTTAGAAAAAAAATTCATTCAAACAGATTAAGTAACATATCTCACTGTGGTTCACTAACCTGCCCAGAGTTTACAGAAATTAGAGTATGGTGCTCATGTAGGGCTGGTTCACATGTATCACCAGCAACAGTAAGTGTACTTAATTAACAAACTGGCACAATTTTACATACAGAAACTAAGTACCAGAAATGTAACTTGAATTCTTTCTTTGTAAAGTAGTTAAGGGCCTATGATACTGGCTTATCAATTTAAGCAGGTTACCAGCCAATTATGGCAAAAGCCAGAGTAGCCATGGCATGAGATCAACGTCCAAGGTCACATGACTGTTCATGGACTCAGCAGTCACATGACTGTTCATGGATTCAGCTGAGGATGTTCTGAGTGTTCCCTTGTATACTATAAATATTTCTTTTTTCAAGTTACATGCATTCTTCCTTTAGTAAGTATGTTTCATTGAACATCTCAAGTATCTTGTCAATATATACCATTATCTACTTTGAGGGGAGGAGGTTTAAATCTTTCTCCAACAATCTAGAAAAAAACTCCAAGAGGCTTCTATGAGAGAAAGCAATTTTTACTGTAGTACTCCTTTTAAGAGTCATCCCATCAAATTTGTGTATGACAACCTTTCAAGGAAATAGCATGAGATGGTTTTACAACAGAATTTTAGGTAAAAATTAAATAATTTGTATATATAATCTACTCTGACATTATGGCTTTATAAGAAAGAAGGATGAAGTGTAGAAGAAACTTTCTCTCCGAGTCCACTCGTCATTGAATTCCATTATGGATTACCTACCATCACACCCACATATGGTCTAAAGCGCTGACCGTTACGGATCACTGCCATCTCACCTCTGTCTGCGTGAGTTCGAGTCCAGGCTCGGCTAACGTGGGTACGTGAGAAAGCCTGCCAGTAGCTTCTCGTGGGTCGGTGGTTCTTCCCGGGATTTTCCAGGGTTCTTCCTCCACCATTAATACTGGCCCCCATGTATAGCCTATCTTGTGCTGAAAAATGGCGTTAAACCCTATAACAACAACAACAACAACACCCCCCACATATTTCTTCTTTAGGAACAGCCTTGAAAGAAACCTTTGGTATGTGCTGGTGGCTGCGTAAGTTTTAAATAATAATTATGTTCCATCTTCTTACCCTTAGTGTGTACATATAACCTGGCATCTTTGGATTCATTGTGTATGGCCACCAATATTTGGCATTATGTACAATCAGTGAGGATTGGCTCTTTATGCTGGATGCCACCACTTTCTCATCTTTGTCAGCTACCTCAACTTTCAAGGAAATCTGGTCTGATGGACCACCAGTCTTTATGGTGTAGTTTACTATACCTGAAAAAAAGTTATATAATTATCATAAAATCAGGTTGGTACTCACAAAAATAGATAAATGCTTCGTCTGACAATACAGTAAAAATGGCTTTCATAAACTTGATAAGAAATTCTAGAATTTACTGCATTACAACATTTGCTTTTGGATCTGCTGAGGATGCTTTTAGTGCTAAATGTCATGCTTTGGCCTTTTGTTGCAGATAACTGATGTCAGTGGCAAGGTCCATGACATTATAAAATTTTCAATGATTCAAGATCACCCTGACCAGAAATTTCTGATAAGACATAATCATTAAATTTAGATGCATTGTAATATAATTTCATAGCAATGCTTTCTGATATTTTATTTTAACATTTCCAGTCTATGAAGACATCTTGATTTTTTAACAACTAAATAAACTGGGAAGTTGAGCATTGGTAACTAAACTAATAAAATCTCATATTAATATATCCTTTGCTGCTTGGATATTTCTCCAATGCCAATTGACTCTGTTGGACTGCCTATTCATACCGCAAATGTGCCAAGAGATGGCTGGAGACTTTAGGTATGGTCTGCCTCAGTTTCCAATAGAGATCTGGAAGACCATAACGCTACAAATTGTCATGGGATTTAGCTCTAACATTAAGCATCCAAAA
Source organism: Megalonaias nervosa (assembly GCA_016617855.1). Classification (NCBI taxonomy): domain Eukaryota; kingdom Metazoa; phylum Mollusca; class Bivalvia; order Unionida; family Unionidae; genus Megalonaias; species Megalonaias nervosa. The sequence goes on from JAECUM010005005.1 coordinate 7,142, forward strand.
GAGAGGTCAAAGATCAACACTTAGAACTAAGTCATCTTCCACATTTAGATCAAAATAAAAGATATGACTGGAGCATATTTTCATTCTGGAAATATTCTAAGACTTTTTAAGCAGCTGATACAAGAATAACTGCATCTTTCAGCTGTAAAGAAAAATCCTTGGATATGAAAATTAAACATCACAAGTCGTACATTGTTTCATTCAAGATATTAATGACACTTTGTATTTCTCATCTAATAACATCTTTAATAAATTAACTGGGACAAATGTTTTGCTCAAAATGTATGATTGCTAAGACAATGATAACTTTTTACATTTTGAATATGACAAAATTCCAATTTCTCCATGCAAGGCAGAGTCTCACTATATGTGACCATGGTCTTATATGTGCCTCTTCTGATCTTGAAGAAAATTTTAAAATTCTAAAATGTTCTAAAATTTAATACTGAAGTAGTTTAAACAGTGTATTCATTCTAGACTGTTGTGTAATCTGCATTTAAGCAGCCATCACAAAACTTCCAAATGAAAATTATCAATCACTATGGACTATTATAATGGTAAAGTGGCACTAAACTGGGTTTAAAAAAAAAAAAAAAAAACATTACTACATATACTGTCTTATAAATCATGTCAAAATGCAAAAAACAAATATTTTGATCTGCCATAGCATAACATGCAAGCAGATCTGGGTCCATGTTGTTTGTTCTACTAATTACTCCTAACAAACTGCATAGAACCAGATCTGCCAATACATTATGTGAAGCAGATCTTGGTCTGTGTAGTTTGCAGTGGGACTTGTCTTTTAAGCGAGTATATACAGTAGGTCTAATATTATCATTGCAGAGGGAAGTTCACATGTTTTCCAATATGGGTCTCTTTGATTGTGATATCATAGTGAGTGACATTCAATCTGGTTGACACTGGATGGTGTGTGTGTGTGTGTGTGTGTGATTTGGATTTTTAATGTAGCTTTAACAATTTTTCAGTCATATTGCTACCATGTCTGCAGTGTGGCAGTTTATAGTGATGTCTAGCACTGGGGCATCATGCCACTGACATGCAGCGTGATGTCCCACCCAGTCACATTATCCTGACACCAGGCCAACCAGTCCTAACACTAACCTCTTAATGCTGAGCACCAAGCGAGGCAGCTGTTAGTACCATTTTTGTAAGTCTTTGGTATGACTTGGCCAGGGATCGAATCCATGACCTCCTGCATCCGTGGCGTACACTCTAACCACTAGGCCACCAGAGTGGTCCCACACTGGATGGCACCGCTTGGTTAGCCTCATTTAAAAAGGTTGATGTATTTTAACAATGACTTTACCATATATCTCAAGGTGTTTATCTAATGCTCTTCAGTGGCATGTTGATTGACACCATGCAAAATAAGATGAATAATTGCCATTTAAAGGTATATTTAATCATAAATTCCCAAATATGACAACTACAGCTGAAATAGTTAAAACCAACTGCCGACATGGTCTGTATGACTTTTATTTCAGCCTTATTCTGGTCTTTGTTCTCTCAAAGAAAGTTTTTACGTAACAAACATTATCTGAATACAAAAAGAACTGACTCCTCAATGGCAGGTGATCTCTTTCCAAGAAGGTCTTTCAAGTCATATTCAACTTTATAATCTCCTAATTAGTTCATCTGATGTTTTCCATAAAAGGTTAAACTAAACACACAAGACTGTACATAAATGGATAGATAACTCACCATTTTCTTTGAAAATATCTGTGACTATTGTTATATCATCCACATATACTCTGGGGGTTGAGTACAGGGTCACATGCCTGTGTATGCCAGCATAGTTGAAAAAGTCCATCTGTAGATCCTGTACAAAATATCCAGGAGGATACCTAGCAGTAGAAAAAAATACTGATTCACCATAATACACAAGAAAACCATATCAAGTATGTCAAACCCACAATGCATTGTTGAAAAACTTTAAAACAAAACTTTTACAAATTGCTGCTGATGATGATCAAACAACAAAAAAAAACAGGAGTTCTTTAAAAGGACTGAAGCTCCACCAGCCAAAAGAAGTTTCAAGAATTCAAAAAAAGACTGTTTCTTTCTTTTAACTGCTGAGTGCTGAAACCATCTCTGATAAATTCTTCAGCAATAATATGATTTTCTGGGATTGGACCACAAACTCATTTCCCATAGAACTTAATGCTAATATATTAAAATCTAAAAATTTCTGCATTAGACTGGCCTAAAAATCACACATGCATCAATTCTTTAGAGTTAGAGAAATCTTTTTTTTCACCCCCAAAAAATATGTGTTCAACTGCATTTTTTTAGCCTCATACTGTTAAATTGGGGGAACAGTGGATCTGCACCTAATAACATAGCTTCACACCAGAAGTATCACTGATACTTTGACAGTAGGAAATTAAATAAAAAATATCAAAATTTACTAGCCAGAGACAATGGATGCATCTCAAAACAATTAGGACTCTACTTTTTATTCTCCCACCAGTAGACTTGTTCTCTGGCTGTAAAATAATTAGTGGTCCAATACCTTCAAATTAACTCCTGTGGTGGACAAACTAGTTGTCAGACTGGTACCATTTTCATTTGTTTTCCAACATGACGTCATAAAAAGTCTTCTTGTGGATATGTTGATATGACTTTCTTTTTATTTGGAATAATGATTTAAAAAATGGCTGCCATGGTGGCCATATTGGATATCAGATTGGCACAATTTCCATTTAGGACCAACAAGACATCATGAGGAGTATTTTGGTGAAAGCACAATGTCCAGCCATCCAAAAGTAGCCATAACATGATTTTCAAGATGGCCATCATTGTGGCTATATCAGAAGTAAGATTTCAACCATTTTCATTTACACCAATAAGACATCATAAGAAGTCTTTCAGTTAAAACCCCATGTTGACAAAAGATCATTAATTCAGGAGAAGGGATAGCAAGATTTTCAAGAGGGGCACTGTGACAGCCATACTGGATGTCTGAGCAGCACCATTTTCACTCAGGACCAACAAAACATCATAGAAAGGTATTTAGTAAAATCACCATGCTGATATGACCATACATTCAGGAGGAGTAAAGCTAACAAATATTTGTATGACAGGTGCTGTGGTGGTCAAGTTGGATGTGCAAGCAGCATCATTTTCATTTAATATCAACTACGCATGAATTTCTGTGTTAGTGTAGTAGTATGAAACATGAATTTCTGTGTTAAGTAGCAGTATGAAAAATGAATCCTTGTCTTAGAGAAGCAGTGTGAAACATGAATTTCTGTTAATGTAGCAGTATGAAACATGAATTTCTGTTAGACCAGCAGTATGAAACATGAATTTCTGTGTTAAAGTAGCAGTATGAAATATCAATTTCTGTATTAGAGTAGCAGTATGAAACATGAATTCATGTTAGACTAACAGTATGAAACATGAATTTCTGTGTTAGAGTAGCAGAATGAATGACAAATTTCTGTGTTTGAGTAGGAGTGTAAACGATTTCTGTTTGAGTAGCAGTATGAACGATAAATTTCTGTGTTTGAGTAGCAGTATGAATGATAAATTTCTTTTTCAGTAACAATATGAACAATAAATTTCTGTGTTTGCATAGCAGTATGAACGATAAATTGCTGTAAATAGCAGTATAAAACATGAATTTATGTGTTAAAGTAGCAGTATAAAACATGAATTCCTGTGTTAGAGTAGCAATATGAAACATGAATTTCTGTTAGAATAGCAGTATGAAACATGAATTTCTGTGTTAAAGAATAGTTAAACATGAATTTATTTGTTCGAGTAGCAGTATTAAACACAAATTCCTGTGTTAGAGAAGCAGTATGAAACATGAATTTCTGGATATTTAGTAACATAGATACATGTAATACTAACATATTGGGATCTGCTTTATAGGTAATGGACCCAGGAGGTAGTGTTGTGGAAGTCAGTGTATTGTTGACAGCAACAGTCACCCTGTTAACTCTGTCAAAATACAGGTATGAATTGACCTCTGCCTCAAAAGGAAGGTGACCCCCATCATGCCTCATCACCTCCTGGTAATTCACCCACTGAAAATTAGTCAACAAAACTACAATAACCATAAAACCTACAACAAAAAACACAATAAGTAGCAATGAAAATCCTAACTGAGATTTAAATGATAAGATTCCATCAAGGTAACATTTCACTGGGAAAATTCTCACAAAATTTTAGACCATCAAACAGACAGTCATATATATATATATATATATATATATATATATATATATATATATATATATATATATATATATAGCATATTCTATATGCTATGTGCATTTTCTATATGTTCTTTTCATATTCTGTTGTGCATTTTATATACTTTTTGCACATTTTCTATATACTCTGCATATTTTATACACTGTGTGTATTCTATATATTATATTGGCATTCTATATTCTATGTGCATATTCCTTACACTGTGCATATTCTATATGTGTGTATTCTAATTAACATTTGCATATTCTATATATTCTGTGCATATTCTATATACTATGTGCACTTTCCATACACTCTGTTCATATTCTATATAATCTGTGCATATTCTATATAATCTGTGCATATTCTGTATACTCTGTGCATATTCTATATGCTCTGTGCATATTCTATATGCTCTGTGCATATTCTATATACTCTGTGCATATTCTATATGCTCTGTGCATATTCTATACACTATATGCAACTTAATATTGCATTGTAAAAGACACTCTAATAAAGATAGTTTGCATCATAAATTAACTCACATATAAAATTTTTAAAAAAAGATCTTACTAAACTTAGTACTGTCTCACGGAATATCTTTTAAGATCTTACACATACTAAGAATATTACAGAGAAGTAACAAATATACTAGTACTATATATGGCTTCAGGTCAATTATCAAAAACTAATTTTAAAAACACATTTTCATGTAGTTTAATACTGAAAAAGAAATGGTACATCAATGCAGCTTTGTAAACAATTCTGTCATATATATTTCTCCTTACTTTAAGTTGTATACATTACCATCTGAATGTATGTCATCCAGAACCCATCAGTTGTTGTTGCTGTTGTTGTAGGGTTTAATGCCATTTTTCAGCACAAGATAGGCTATACATGGCAGCCAATATAAATGGTGGAGGAAGAATCCAGGAAAACACCAGAAAGACCCACTGACCCATGAGAAGCAATTGGCATGCTTTCTCACATACCCACATTGGCCAAACCCAAGACTCAAACCCACGCAGACAGAGGTGAGATGGCAATGATCTGTAACGGTGAGCACTTTAGACCACTCAATCATTCGGGCAAGAGATAACAACAAGAATGCAGCAAAATCATATGACTCATCTGCTTCATCATAGCATAAATCAAAAATCTGAACAAAGCAGACAGAGACACATATACACACCTTTTTGTCTAGCATGCCTTTAATTTAAGTCAGGAAAAAAAATTTAACACTGAGATTAATCTAACATGTGGACAAACAGGTATACATGTAGGCACCAAAGTAATCACAACGCCGAGCTTCTGCCAATGCAGGATTGACCAAAACAATGTGATTAGTAAACAAATAAAGCAAATGTGACCTATCTTTTAAGGATGCATACACTGGTTCTAGAAAAGAATGCACCAAGTGTAATGAATGCACATGCATGCAACTACGTCCAAAAATAGGTCAAAAAGCAGTATTTAACACATCGTAATCACTAGAGCATGCAAAAAAGATCACTGTGACTGACCTACTTTTGCTATTAAAAAAATCCCAGATAGTACTCATGCAAATGAAAGCAACCATAATATTTCATGACTGATTATGGAAGATTATTAAGAAATGGAGCTCAATATAACAACTTCTGATTGTTGGAAACAATAAAAAAAAAGCCACCATAATGTTATCGAATAATATCTTGCTTTCACATGTAAACTAAAATCAACTAAAGAGGTGTCCAGAAAATGCAGTGTCTCACCTGACAGCTGCATTATTACATCACAGTTTTTTGGTTACATAGACAAGTAATCTTAACATACTGGGGTACGAGTGCTCAACATTACCAGTAATGCTGTACCAAAGTTTCTGATAAACACTGTGTCTTGTAAGATTTTACAATTAGGGGTCCTGTGGTCCCTCATTTTACACAAACTGGGGATCCAAAGCACAGCTCTGGAGGACCATGGGGGCAAAGGTCATGAATTTAGATTCTGGCAAGCACAAATGACACTGACAAGGAAAGATAAAAGAATGCAATACTGAGTTTGTTGTTAATTATTCCTCCAACTATAATCATGTCCTTATTAAAAAGTTACATATGGAGCAAATGAAGTTCAGTAAACATCTGACCTGTTAGGTGCAGTCTGTCTGACCTATTGGGTCTTTCTGTTGACTCCGAGGTGAGGCAGGGACCCGTGGTATACTAATTAAAACACAAACTTAAAGTCATATTGTAATCTACTGTTTATATCCAAAATATACACTAGTTCTGTCCACCTCTCTAAATTCTACACTAATGTTTATCTACATTGTTTCTCACTATATTTGTCCACTCAGAATATCTATCACTCCATTATGTCTATTAGGTATCCTTTCTCTTAACTCCCCATCTTGTATATCTCTGTCTGATTCTTATTTCCAACTACATCTTATCTCTACTGTCCATTTTTCTTTCTCTGCCCTCCTTTTGCTTTTCTTTCTTTCTGCTTCATTCCCTTGTGCCTTCTCTACTCTTCTGTTCTGCCCACTATATCTTGTATCACTTCTATATACACATATATCATATTCCCACCCCCTTTCCCCACATACAGAATATAATTAGCTAACCATTACTAGATGAATAACAGCTCCCTTCCCCCAGATCATACTATAACCAAATGGTGCTGAGACAGCAGGAATATGACCCAGTTATCCAGATATGTCATGATGCTGACCCATTTACCCAAATTTGTCAAAGCCTTCCTGTAACCCAAAATCTTTACTTGATATGTTCTCACATCCAACTTACATTAGTTTCTATGATGCTGACCTAGTTTACCCGGATTTATCATTGCTTCCCTCACCTCTATCTCTGAAATTAACATTATTCACACACCCAACATATTACTAGTTAGAAACCTGATATTGGTACAGCTATATATTTTACTTTTTCCTACACTAAAAACCCTTTTGTCATATGTACTAAGAATCCCTCTGGTCATAAACAGATCCATCTAACTCAAGTTTATAATGACATTTTGAAATGTGATTTCCACTCTTCAACACAAGGTACTTGGTCTTAGTGAAGAATTATTGTTGAGGTTCTAAAATTTGTACAGCCAGTTGTAATTAGATTTGACTGATCGGTTTGCGAGGCTATGAGAATGACATGAGCAGTGGAAGTTCTGCCTTTTGCAGAAGTTGTGGTAGCAGTCAGAAAGGTGGAATGGCATACCAACAATCCCTCAGGAAAAGGAACACATCCACTGCCCATGATCAATGGTCCAGGACTGGAAAGTCTGGTGGCAACACATCAAAGGCTTTCCCCATAGTGACAAGAGGGACTCTATTACAGAGAGGTGATGAGGCTATTTGATGAGGACTTTTTTCCTTCCTAACCTGGAACAGATTGTCCACTAAAACGTTCTTCTTCCAATGAATATGGTGAACTCAGAGGGTGAATATGTCCAAGTGGCCAAGCGGACTAAGTTCCAGATCTCCATGTAAGAGAAGGGCATGTGTGCCTCCCCAACACTAGAGATATGCCACAGCAAAATGTCTGTGATATCTCAATCACTTACTTGTTGTTGCACCCCTGCAACACTAGAAATACAGCTTTCATTTTCTGGTTGTTGATGTGGACGGTAAATCATCCAGAGTATTCAAAGACTCTGAAGTAATTACACTCTCCGGCTGCAAGTGAGTACACCAACCGGAATCTGATGTATCAGTAAAGAGATAGGAGTAGGGGTCAAGTGCATGCATGGGGGCCCCGGTCTGGAATCTTTCCCAATTTATCCACCAGCGTAAATGGTGATGAAAGTTTGGTCCAAGAAGATTCAGAGCTGATAGAGAATCTACTGTCTAAAAAAATTTAACAAGCACAAGAGAAATTATTCTAATTAAGAAGGAATGTTTGGCTTTCATATGGCTTTGCAACACTTTGAAGTATATATTAGTTCAGCTCATTCTCCAATTATTGTATTCAATGATTATAACCCTCTTACCTTCATTAAGAAAATGATAAACAAAAATCAGAGATTGTTAAGGTGAAATTTGATGTTGCAGGAATACAATACTGACAACAGGTACATCAAAGGAAAAGATAATCTAATTGCAAATACACTTTCACATGTATAGAAGTACTATATTGTTTTATTTTGTATATCTTTTATCATTCATAAGACATCTTCCTGTGTAATTTTAACTGTTATAGTATTATATGTATATCTGACTAATATGTAAACAAAAACTTTATTGTATACATCTTTCTTTTCTTTATCAGGGGATGTGTTATGTATATTTAATTTGTATTGTTTATTGGCTTTTCTCCATGACTGTATACACTTATTATCTACACTGTGTGATTGATCTTGGTCTGTAATTGAGGGCCTACCTGACAAGTGACATTTATTTTGCAAACCACATAATACATATCTAATATTTCTCTATGATTATAGATTAAATATTCAGATCATTATTAATGGAAGTAAACATGTTTACTTGTATCTGAGTTTAGGACATTTGTTTTTCACTAGAAAATTCCTGATCTTCTTGACAACTTAGAAAATATTTTAGATCATTAAGTTGACCCCCATCCTGGTTCTGTTATTGTGCTGTAACTTAGAGATATACAGTTGTTTCCTATCAAAACAGTTGATTCCTACCTTTATATCTAGAGCAGAATCAGTCTTTTCATTGTGTTCAGTTTTTAATTTGAGACAATTCATTTATTTTAATTATTCACTGGAATTACAAAGTGCTCAATAATATTTCAGACTAAATCATTATTTTTGGATTATTTTAATTCATTCAAGGACATTGTGGATTAATTGAGACAATTCATTTATTTTAATTATTCACTGGAATTAAAAGTGCCAATTATTTCAGTTCATTATTTTTGGATTATTTTAAATTCATTCACATTGATGTTGTCAACGCTTTTAGACAAGGTTATTCACTACATTCACAATGTGTTATTCAGAACACCACTGTATTCAGAACTTATACATTTGTTGAAGACTTTAAACTTGTTGGCTTCACAATAGGAAAGATAAAGAGAAATTATAGAATTACAAAACTTGTGTGGCTCGATGATACATAGATCAAAACTTTATTGTTTTACAACAAAAAGAGTTTTTTTCACGAAATTCATATACTTAGCAATTTATACTCAGCATAAAGTTTTCAGCTTTCAAATTTGGTATGTCCGTAGTTTTCAGTAAAAGTTTATTTTGAACTATAATTCTAAACAGGTGCTGGGTCCATGGGTTACTTCTGCCTTGATTTCATTGATTTTTGTTTGCTCTGAGAGAATTTTTTGACTTTCAAATCAAAGGTCATATATTATTTCTGGATTTTTACCATGGTTTGTCAATACGGAATTTTCAACCATTTCCAACACTGATTTTTGCTGTCTTCCAAACTGTCATGGTTTGGGAATACGGAACAAATTTTCCATATTTTTGCTGTTTCCAAGTGAGGACAAATTCATATACCAAAAGGAAGAATGAAGTTTTGGTTTCATAATGAACAAAATGAATTTAGTATTTGCTAGGCCCTTTGAAGTGTGCTTCGTTAAGCATGAGCAGAAGTAACAACTGACATAGTGACAGGATTTGACATCAATCTTTTATCCACGGGGAGACCATTCTCAATGATGTGGCAAACATCCTTTTGTTCTAACTTTGGAGAACAATATTTGAAAAATTGTGCGTGTACTCCAACTGTGCTAGAAGATAAAAAAAGACAATACAGAGGCCAAAATTTACATCAAAACCAGAAAATGAAAGGTGGAGCATATGGTCAACATTTAAAATATGATTCTGGATAGCATTTTGGTATTGGTCATTTGTATTCATTTCGGACTTTACAGAGAATAACTGAGAATTATGATAAACAATTCTGTGTCAACCTCAGACTCATCTTGCCAACTTCTTGCATCCCACTCCTGCTTAATTTGCATGAGGTGGATGCAAAGCAATATCTTTTTTGTCCGGACTGATTATTTTAAATCTAAGATTCACACTTATGTGTTAATGCAATATCTGAGATTATGAATTAAAAGTAATCATGAAAAATATGAACAGTTTTTATGTTCATATATAACATTTTTGTTGAAGGATGTACGTAGTAGCACTTCACAGCACTATAGTCACTATATGATGCCAACTAAAGATGAAATGTTCATAAAATGTAGAAATGAATTGCACAAAACCTCTAGGAAATAAACGTAATCATGAAGTACAACAAGACAGAAATACCACAATTGTATAGTAATGAGCACTCCCAAAGCGCAAAACAATCCTTTGAGAATTCCATGTAGCAGGGGTGTAGAACTCTCTGTCATACCAAGCCCAGCCTACAAAGTCACGGATATTCTTGTCTTGTGTGATGTCATTGTAGCTTGAAGGAACAGGCATCGGTATCACTGATCCTGTCTGGAAGAAGAAACAAAAGCAATGCTGATGAAGTATACATACAACACTCCTCCATAACAGGACCCTTCATTAGGACATATACAACACTCCCTCACAACAGGACCCTTCATTATGGTGGTGCTCTACAGTTTCATATTTTGCATAGTTTTAGTTTTCAAAGAAAAAGAATTTCCTCAGTTTCCCTCAACGGTCATACTGGCTATTCAAAAAAGACCTTGTATATCTTAGGTATTGTTTAAAGAACTTTAATTCCCTTTATTTTGGTGTATGATTCTTGGGTGTAATATGGGTTATAGAGTACACTGCTTGGCCTTACTTCAGATGCATATTGCTCAAAAGGCTGCTAGCTCTGCTTGGTCATTTTCACTTTCTGGACTTCAGAGGCAGATTGTAAAAAAAAAGAGCCAATTACTTTTTTTTACATTTTATATGTCTGGTAATTCATGCATTACAGTTCCAGAGGCTGGTTTTGTTAGCCTTGTCAAATTTTGTTTTCCCTATTTTAATAACTGCTAAAGATACTGTACTTCATACTAATTCAGGCTGACTGTTTAAGCACATGGGAGCAGTCATTTTGGTTAGCTGTGTGTGTAAATCATGTACAATCACACAAGTACAATATTTAAAGGAATTTCAGCCACAGTACATGAAAGTAACATAGAGGATTGCCAACATTCTCTCTAATGAGCATGCTGCAAATGCAAACAACTTCACCATACACCCAACACTCTCTCAGAAGTTCATAATATCTGTAGAGTGTCCCCTATAACAATTCTCTTTAATAGACAGGGTGGGTTATGATGTACACACACAACTTTCCCTCACAACAGGACCCTTCATTATAACGCAATTCCCTTTAAAAGGCTTTGATTGCATACCAGTGCATGTTGCTTTGTTTGCAGTAAATTGCTGCTTGCCATATACACAATACATGAGTTATTGATAGAGTGGCAGTCAAAAACATGCAGTGTTTCCTCATTGTGAAGCCATGAAGAGTACCGGCATACCACCTTGAAGTGAAACTACCATATAATGAAGAACGTTATACATAATACAATGGGATCCATGACCATTCCTAATACAATGGGATCCATGACCATTCCTAATACAATGGGATCCATGACCATTCCTAATACAATGGGATCCATGACCATTCCTAATACAATGGGATCCATGACCATTCCTAATACAATGGGATCCATGACCATTCCTAATACAATGGGATCCATGACCATTCCTAATACAATGGGATTCATGACCATTCCTAATACAATGGGATCCATGACCATTCCTAATACAATGGGATCCATGACCATTCCTAATACAATGGGATCAATGACCATTCCTAATACAATGGGATTCATGACCATTCCTAATAAAATGGGATCCATGGCCATTCCTGTCTTTGAAAGGAAGTTCATAACATCTGTAGAGTGTCCCCTATAACAATTCTCTTTAATAGACAGGATGGGTTATGATGTACACATACAACTTTCCCTCACAACAGGACCCTTCATTATAACACAATTCTCTTTAAAAGGCAGGATGGGACATGATGTGCACATACTACTCTCCCTCACAACAGTTAAACTGGTTACCAGTCTTTAAAAGGATTCACTTTATTTTCCATTTTTGACTTCGACTGAACTGAGAAGAGTATGATTTCACTAATGTCATCTCCCGTCTTCTAAATCTTTACAAATTCATGGTAAAAGTGTCCTTTTACATGGGGAATTTGTCAGGGGTAAAATTTCCAACAGATATCAGCATATGCAATTCATCAGTGCTGTAATATTATGATTACATTGTTCACAGTAAATTGCCATTTGCTTTTAATATGAACCCAACTGCCAAAAGCAAAGCCCCAGATCTACTGCTATATAATGAACCGACAGATTAAAGTCCACACAAAGTTTAAACTTTAAATGGTGATTATTCACTTTCTTTGGAACCTCCTACAGCTATATTCCTTTGGAAGGTCATTATTTGCACATCCCGATAAAAACATATGGCAAACCTCAATGCTAAAGCATCTGGATTTTTTGGATGAGGTCAATCTAAGGGTGTGATCCAGTACAAACAGGGTTTTATGCTGCATGCTGTGATGTCACAATTAATGATACGCATGTTGAAAATAAAATTTATAGTACCCTATATTGTAATGAATTGACCCAACATGCTCTTTTCTTCACCTAATTTAGTACTTGGCCACCATTGTAAAAGTTCATAGCCATCAAAAATTTGCATCTGAAAGTTTCTTGATGACAGTAAAGCATTCAATAATCAGTACTGAACAGACTTTGTTTAAACTACAGAAGTTTTAAATATTAGAACAACAATTAATATTCAACTAAATAAATACACCTGCATGACCACATCAACATCCAAAATAGTCCATATCTTTTAAACTAGTGGTATGTATGTTTCAATTTTGATAACTTTAGTGCAAGAGTCCTTGGTTAGATTACCATATCTGAGGCAGCTACATGTATGCTTCCCACTTGGTGGGGGGGGGGGTCCATCAATAGTTAGTGGCACTGTTATGTTGAGTTTTAACTACTCAGAGGGGTGAAAGTGGGTGACAAATTTAGGGTGAACATCAATGTCAGAGGGAGTTAATACTTGCAACTGAGTTTGAGTATTCATTAAGGTCACTTTAATGGCTGAAGCCTGTGCACCAATTCTGACCTTTCAGTACAGTGACACATCTATGTGAAGGAGATTTTGGTGTAACAGTTTATAAGTTCCATAATTAGCATCAGTTACATGTATACTTCTCATTTCATGTTACAAGATATTGCAACTGTGATTATTTGCAGATTTACAGGCTATAGCAACAACTGCCTAAATAAACTTTTGCCATAGACTGATGTAAATGTTGTTGTACTTTCATGCAGATTATTGATAATTGCCTCCCTTTAAGATTACTTTTTTTCAATACCAATTACTTATACAGAAAGCAGATTTAAATGGGCATCAAATATCAATATCTATATGTGTGAAATGTGGTATTAAAGGAGCAGGAAAATTCTGCATTATTTAAATGTCATTATTGATGTGTTACCTGTGTACACTGGGATTATTGCCCATTTTTGTTCCCTAGAACCTCTAACATTAGTTGTCCAAAAGAAAATAATTTGACTGGATCTAGGCATCCTTAATTTCTGGGATTCCTTACAGCAAAAATAATCATCCTTACATCAAGCAAATAAATGGATTCAGTGAAAGACTGGTTTTTCAGTGTATAATATGTGTCATGATTCAATATCATATAAAATGCTAAGGTCCAACCAGTCTTTGCAGCAACCCTTTGTAAAAAAGTAGGTAACGTATGCCTACTTTTTACAAAAAAGTTGGGAATAAGCTGGAGAAAACAGAATTAAAATTATGTAAAATAAAGAAAAAAGAAAATCTTTACTAACTTGCCTCTGTAAGCTTAAATAAAAGCATGCACTTGTGTACATACTAGCTGCCTCTGTTGTTTCAAAATAGAGACTTACTTATACCATGTAACAAATCAGCAATAGAATTAAACAAGAAGGATTTGATGGGTTTTATTTAATTTCACCAATTAACAATTATAAAACTGTGATTATATGTAAACTGATACCTATGGGTAAAAACAATTTCTTTCAACAGTCATGCTTGCTCAAAGAAAGAGATAAAGAATGTACGGTACAAGAAGTTTGCCATTACTTCTCTTAATATCTAAACAATATTTCTCTTAATATTTACACCATACTGTCAACTATATGCTCCAATGCAGCATGTGACCCACTGACTCAACTGCTATACATCAGAAAACAATGTCATGTGCACACTTGAGTACCAGTCCATGTTATTAGGCAAAAAAATATATATGTGTGTTTCCTGTGTCACTGGTTTTAAACTTAGGGTAAGCAGGTCATTTTATTTATTTATTTATTTATTTATTTATTTCTTAAACATTACATATATTTAATAAGATTTTTTTCTTTCATTTCAAACCATCGGGATGAGGGGGTGCCAGGGTCAGCAATTAATAATAGGAATGATTGGCCAACCAAAAACACATTTTTTGGCGCCTTAGAGCTCTCAAGCAAAGAGGTAAAGTTCACCATGAGGCAATATAAGTAACAAAAGTTAAATTCCAAGTACAAAGGATAATGACAGCAAAATCTGAAATAAACATACCATGTGTTTTGGACTTCTCTTCATTGACACACACACAATATGTTACAGGGCTTGTCCTACATAGCACCTGTGATGGCTGTTTACTGTCAATCAACATAATGGTTTGAAAAGTCTTAATAGACATGTTAAATTGGCAGTTGTTTATTTACAAAAGCGCTGTATAATATTAAAAGAAAGGATTAATTATTATATGCTTAGAAATACCAATGTGATAGGCATCACACAAATTAAATGCCAACTGGCAGTCATGTAACAATGGCCCTGTGCTGAAGGCAATTACAAATATTCTCTAACCCCTAAGCAAGTGTGGTAGCCAACAATCACAGAATATAATGATGGCTTAACCAAAGACAAATGATGATACCCAATTTGTGGCTATATAAATCTCTAATCTTAAAAAACTTAGATATTTTTTTTTTGTTTTAACTTTTGTAACAGGATCCATGGCATGACAGTGTTATATCTAGAACCATGAAATAACGAATGAGAGCTGTATTATGGTTGTCTATAAATGCTGGCAGTTTGTACACAAACCACAAAGACACAATTTAAAAATGAAAACCTAAATGATATCAAAAATGCACAAAACTTAGAAATTTCATTCATCAATTTATAACTGCTAACCTGGTTCTCATCCAGGGATCCCTAACACTGTCATTTTGTTTGCATTTAAAACCAACTGGGAATTTTCTTCACCAACATGGCATCAATATTTGCACATAGATGAATATTTTTCTGGATAACAGGAGCGATGTTCATCATCTTTGAAAAGGACTGCTCCGGTGGCCTAAGTGGTGAGAGCGTCCGCCTCGGATGTGGGAAGTAGGAGGTTCAAACCCTGGCCAAGTCATGCCAAAAACTTATAAAAATGGTACTAACAGCTGCCTCGCTAGGCACTCAGCATTAAGAGGTTAGTTTAGGACTGGTTGGCCTAGTGTCAGGATAATGTGACTGGGTGGGACAGCATGCTACATGTCTGCAGCATGATGCCCCAGTGCTAGACATCACTATAAACTGCCACAATGCAGACATTGTAGCAATATGACTGAAAAATAGTTAAAGCTATATTAAAAATCAAAATCAATCACACACACACACACACACACACACACACTTGTCTTTGAAAAGGTCTAAATGATTCTGAAAGTTTCTATAACTTTGGGAGTTACATCCCTTTAACCCCATGTAATAAATGTCAAACTGCTTGCCATTTTTATTTTGTTCATATTTTAAGAAAACAATTAAAACAAGACTTTGCAAACATTGTATGATGACACAGGTTTTACCTTCTATAGAGGTGTTGTCCATGGACCCTCATTCTTTCAATGAAAATAGACTTTTCCAGGAACTGTAAGCAAACTCATTGTTTACACTGAAAAATCCTGCCTGGTTTGACAGTATTAGAGACTGCCTGCCAACAGGTTAGAATTGATAAATTAATCGATGATATGACTACTGTAGTTTGCACATTTTTTATATCCTTGATGATTTCTATTTTCTAAATCGCAAGAGGATTTGGTTTGGTTTTGTGGGGTTTAACATTATTTTTCAGCAAATGACAGGCTATACATAATGGCCAGGCTAATGGCCAGGCTATACATAATGGCCAGCATATTTGGCAAAGGAAGAACCCAAGAAAACCCTGGGAAAAACCACTGACCCACAGAGAGCTACTAGCAAGCTTTCTCACATTCGAACCCAAGCAGACAGAGTGAGGTGAGATGTGTGAGTAATCTCTAAAAGTGAGTGCCTTAAAACACTCAGCTACCCAGGGCCCTCACAAGAAGGGGGCTACAGACTCACAAGGGGTTGGGTGAGTAATAGCAACCAGTTTTGAGAAAAACTTGGAAATATCAGCCCCTTTTTCCATTCAACCATAGTATAAATTTCCTCAGAATGAATAAACTGTCTTTTTCATGTAGGTATTGATGTGAATAAAAAATAATTATTATCTATACTTGTGTACAAGTCAGGTCCAACTAGAAAACAACACAGACCCAGCCATTGCAAGTAGATCAGGGTCCATGTTGTTTGTTCTACTGATTATTCGTAACCAAGTGCAATTGGACTGAGTTCTGCCAGCACATTATGTAACCAGATCTGACCAATACATGAGTATATACGGTAATGTACTTAACATGTATTTTCTTTAAAATATATTTTTGCTCGTGCATATTTGACTATACTCAAGTCCACAAAAAAAACAGTACAGTAGGTGAATCACCAATGAACCAATGACCATCTGCAGCAGTACAACAGATGAATCACTGATGAACCAAGCAGTACTAAAAATTATCACATAAAATGACTGCAACACATTTAAATACCACCATAGAGCATTCAAAGGCTAAAGTTTGTACTTGCATGGATACAAATTTCAAGGGTTTATTCTAGAACTGAAAAGTGGGGGGCATGTACAATTTTCCCTTTCATTTGAAAAATAAAGAGATAAGTTTTCTAAATACAGGAAGGATTTAATGAAAGCATAAAAATTGGCTTTGAAATAGTATGCAATATTTTCACACATTTTGGTGGATTTTTTCTGTGCAATTTCTGGAGAGAAAAAATCTGAATCCCACAAATGTATCCCGTAAAAGACTCTGAAATTTCTATAGCTGAATATACAATACCTAGTTCACCTGGGTTTTTATAATAGAAATATCAGTCCAATTACACAAGAAAAATTAGCCAAATACAAATTACTGGGATATTACTGAAAGACATTCAATAAAATCTGTAATTTGTTAAGTTTAATATAAAAGAATCTAGATTCAAAAATATCTGCTAATGCAAACGTTATTATTGTATGATAAAGACAAAATACTTTCAAAATTGATAGAAACGGTGGATGCATATTTTGCATACTTTTCTAATTTTCTATTTTCTAATATGTTATCTACCATAATGCACATAATGCAAATTTAACACGTTTTCTGAATGAGCGAATATCAACATTTTAAGGATTTGGTTGGCAACTCCATCACCCCTCGTTTCTAGAAAACAAAAGGTAGAAATATGGTTGTTTGATGCAAAACCAACAACCCTATTTAAACCCAAACCACTCTGTAATATATCGACCCACCCTTGGGCTTGAACCACTACGTGTCAGCAAATCCATATACATAGGCCCCCTGTATGACTGGGATTTTCCTTTTCTGTGTGTGTGTGTGTGTTAAGTCGATTGATGTAGTACATTATGTGCTCCTTTCTCATACTGTACCTTATCTAAAGGTTGTAAGTACCATTTCTTCTCAAAACTGTCGTTTCGTGAAGACGATGCGTCCACGCGAAAATTCCACATGCCATCTAAACTGAACAGACTCCTGCTCTCCGAGCTCCGCGGGTAGAGCATTCCCTGGTCTAAAACTGCACTGGTCGGAACAAGAGCTGCCATCGCATAAATGGCCAATGCTTGGAAGGGATTCATATTTAATGGCAGAAACTGTACACCTGCATACATAAAATAATTAATTTACATGTTTTATATCAATGCTAGTAAACGTCACGCTTCGGCGTTTCTGCCATATATTGATCATGTGACTTTGGTCATGTGACGTAAACGCAGTGAAGTTTAAAGGGCAAGTGATCCGGCTACCTTAGCTTTAACGACGAGTATGTTAGTACTTTTCGTTCACCATTTTGAAGGACAAAAGAGAATTTATAACGGAATTTTGATGTATTGTTTCTAAAGAGCTAAATATCATTCGTATCTCTTTTTCAAAAAGAGTATTTTGCAATTCACTAGAAAGTATGTTCATTTCAGAGTACATGTAATGGTGATAACATTGAATAAGCATGGTAGAAAGTATATGAAAAGAAAAACAATGGATTCAAATACATTCTGACAGTAGTCGATAGTTCTCAAAATGTTGCTTGGGCTGAAAAGTGCAAACCAAAAAGGGAGATGAAATGTATAATACTTTTAGAAGAAACCATCAAAAACCCAAAACCTGAAAATACATAGAGCTCTAAAGTCTAATATGTAGAAATATGCTCCACAAAATGAAACCAGAAATGGGATCATATATTTGACAAAGAGAAATTGAGGGATACAGTACATTCATTACAGATCAAAAGATATGACTTTGGATGAAGCGCGCAAAGTGGAAAATAAATCTACTGTAGGCTATCCATGTCTATTCGGTTGTATGACAGCTGACACTTTTGGAACGCCCAGTTTTAACACTTGCGAAAGTGTCAGAATTTAAAAAAATGAAACAATTTTTGAAAAGGTCCACCTGTCTGACTTCACAGATGGAATATTTAGAATCACGCAGGACATTTTAGACAATTGAGTCTCTTACAAAGTAGAAGGCTTGGATAGAGAAGGGATATAGATGGCACATTTTATGAAAAAAATATTTATGTCTATGCGACCGACAAGATGACATGTACAAATTTGAACAGATTCTGAAAACACGAATGCATTGTAAAATTTGTGTACTGGTTAAATAATAGTATATGATTAATTATTTAACATTTGGGAACAAACTGAAAATATTGGCTAATAATAATAACTTAAAGACACGTACCTCCTGCAGAGATGACACCAACATTAGATACGGGCGAAGCAAAATACATAAATCACAGTAGTAAGGAGAATGAAAACTTCTGAGTTTTTGAAAGACGAGTTTAACAAATGTGACAGGTGTGAGAAAAAAACAAACGGTGTAATAGAAAATGAAGGGATCTAAACATGGATGATATGTGAAATAGTAGAGGCAAAAGCGTATATCCAAAAATATTACAGAAACATAACATAATGATACACATAGAAACTTATTCAGGCGACTACAGTCTAGACAATGTCCTTGCTGAGAACACAATGAAATCACAGAACAGATGAAAAGAGATACCACTAAAATATGTGACTGTAATTCCGAGGACATTCTAACTTCTTTTCTAACTTCCAAACTTCATTCAAAGAAAGTATAGCAACTATACCGTATCATGTTCCTGAAAATATTTTCCTATGTGCAGTTTCAATGCATCCCTCAAAAATTAAATCAAAAAGAATTATCACAAAATTAATCAAACTCAAATGATACGGGAGGAGTTCTTATACCACATGGATGGAAAATATTCCTGTACACCTTGCGTTCAAGTGAATTAACCGAAGCATGTATATGAAAGCAAATTTAATCTGATCTGCAACTATTTTAAACTTCCAGAACAGCATGATAGGAGGTGCTTCAAGGACAACACAATCACGTGATCCATAACATTGTACACGAAGGTTTTAAGGCATATTGACTTGATGTATTAGCTGTTTGCAAACTTCGCTGCAATTACGAAGCCAGTATTGTTGTATACTGGAGAACTTATGGTAAGCTAATAATACTAATAATATGAACTCCGTGACAGATAAAGATTTATGCAAGATAACAAAAGATTAACAGAGGAGGAAATAACTGATTTAATCGAAGTATCATGTCTTAATTATGACTATTAGGTGCACATGTACAAAACAGAATATCTTTTACACGGCCTGAAATCTAATGGAGCTATTCGTTTAAGGACGGCAAGGTTATGACACAGGTGAAAGTATGATCACAAAATGTCAGCAGTGCACAATGGATTCCAAAATAAAACTGGATTTTGTTCTTTATAATGATATTATATTTTTGTTAAAGAGTGACATGATGACATGATGATGAAAATGGGCAATATCGTCTGATGCGAAGACTTCTTCAAACGTGGGTTAAACCCTACTATCAAAACCAACAATGTAAAGAATGTCATTTCAAATTCTGATAAGCAATCTGTAACAGTACGTCAAGAGACTGTGCAGGAAAAATGGAAGACAAAATGAGTACAAATTATGCTGAGATGAAAGGTTTTGATACTAATATTTCTACGAAATACGTAGCTTCTGGCGGCTATTCCACCTTCTTTTATTTAAAATCTCATTGGCTAGGTAGCGGTCTTTAACCTTGTATATGTTTTTTTAGCATTTTTTTTTAAATGTAGATGGACTAAACTTTATATTTTTAATTTTATCTTTCTTTGTTGCATCTGTGATGTCATTTGTTACCTGGCAGGACACTGTCTACAGTGTAATCATCGTTTTGTTTCTGTTCATACATAAGATTGGTGAAAATACACTTCTGTTGTATTACTGGATGGCATTTCCGACTTTTATTCTAGGAATGATTCCTATGTTACGTTTTCGCTTTGTTATGACCCTTCAGTATATGTTCTCCTCTAAACCATTCTAGAGCCCTTTACATTGAGACACTTTACAGCCATGAGTCACAATGTGTTAATATTTGCACAAGGAAAGAATACAAATTCGTTTTAATTTAATAGGTCTTTTCCATTACAAGATATATTTACAATTATGTATTGTTGCGTCACACAAAAGTAAACCACATAATACTTTTATACTTCAATATTAGTTTTCATTATTTTGGAAGAATAAAAAGAATCCTCTTTTATAATAATGCATCATACATTCATACATACATCGTGGATCTTGTTCGTGCCCCCTCCCAGTCCCTTTGATAGAGTATTGTTTATATTCACTCTGTGAAATAAATGTACGCCAGTGTGACAAACAGTCCGTTACAATACGCAAACAAAATATAATCTTGTTTAAAACTGACTTACTTGCCCATTAGTATGACTATACACTTGAGTCATTTTTATATATTCTGTAATAGCCTTCTATTGGTCGTATTTAAAAGTAGGGTGTGAAGGTATTTTATTACTGTGTTAACATTCCATGTAGATCATCTACATTATTTTGTCTTTATTTGTGACAATTACTGCACACGTTTTCCGTGATATAATTTAGAGGGAGACAGAGTAATTTATATGTTGTCAGAAATTAGTCAAAAACAAAGTGGAAATCTAGCCTTTTTGTCAACAAAAGAAAGAAAGAAATTATAACAGAAATATTACTTTAGAGAAATAGCTTCACTATGTACACTCAAGCCAAAATTCGTTTCTTCCTTCGACAAAAATATTTGATTATGATTCATCTGTGATGTACATGCCATATATTTCATAAAAATCTGACAATTGCTTCATTATACTCTGACACTAGCCATTTTTTTCAATTTTCTTTCCCTCGGTCGACCGGTTTTGGCTTTTTTAAAAGTTTTCTTAAGGAGCGATACACCCTGTTTCATCTCCAGAGATTCACGGCTAAGTAGCTCGATTGCCACACGAAGCAAGTGTTTGAATTTAAGTTAGCAAAGTTGGTGGTCAGTGGTTAAAGCTTTTGTATCTGGCATGAGTACATATTATTATTACAAATGAATTTACATAAAAGTAAAACATATTTATCAAGGGATATAAATATGCTAGTAGTGTTGAGTTCATTTGGTGAAAGGTCAAGGTCACATAGGTCAATTTCTTATATTTTTGGGGAAAACATTGATATTATGTGTCTATGGATAGACATTAGATTTCTGACTAGATTCACCAGTATATATGGTGTATCGTCCAAGATCATAAATCCGGTGTCAAAGGTCAAGGTCACATGGTGCATTGTTGTTTACTTTTGTTCACAGCTTGTATGAAAGGATTTTATCGTCTGTTTCCATACATGTATTGTTATTTGATCTGTCACAACCAAACAGACGAATGTCGTACTTAATAGGTCAGAGTTCAAATATGCTTAGCCATGTGTAATTAGTGTTGCAGCGACATTGTCGCAACAAGACGATGAATTTAAGGGGGGGGGGGGTCAACCAAACGATGGCTTATAAGATTCACTTTCTTCATTCTTGTGTACATCCATGCATACCGGCGCCAGTTCCTCTGTCACTTCAATGCCATGAAACTTGAGTGGGAAGATGGGGTGATGCATCTTGACATGGATGTGTCACACAGAGATGCTTGATCACCAAGATTAAATATTTTGACATTATCCATCACTGCACACATGTGTCTTGATCCATGGAAGCTTTCGCCAAAATTGCCAGCAGTTTTCTGTTTAGGTACATCTTGGAATTCAGGTATGTTACTCTCAACATTCGTTTACTAGGACCTACTTTTCAATTTATCCAGCATAGATTTTTAGCAATCTCTTGCTTCTGTTTTTTTAAACTGATATTGAAAGTATGGCAACAAAACCGACAACATATATGCATTTAGGGACGCATCACAGCTGTGCATCTAAAATGCGTTCATTGAGACCTAATTCTTGCTTTGTGTCAGACAATTAATATGTGTTTAACGCTTTTTCACTTACGAACTACTAAACTTAAAATTTATGGACGTATCTTGTAGTGACTACATGCACTGTATCAGAAACTGATCAGTAGAAGTATTACTTTGAAATGAAAAGTGCAATCTAAATGTCTCCTAACTCTGTTTGTAAATGCAATTCTATCAGTAGCCATAAGGACGGCGAGGAAAGTTTATCGGGGGGGGGGGGGTATTGTTTGTTGTGCGCAAAACCTGAGTCGCTTTGACCCAAAATGATGTTCGTTTTTAACACCAAAACCACATATGTTACAATTATCTACAACCTCACTTCGAATCTACGGCCCACCTTTTGAGCATTTGTTGACTAAGAACTTCAGGTCGTAATTTTATTTTATTAAAGAAAGTTCGTTGTTGGATAAAATAAAAATGAACGTAATCTTCCAATATGTATCCAAAACAATCACTGAATTGAATTAAGGTCACAACTTCTGCACATTTAAATAAAATGCCATGAAAATTTCCATGATAAAAGTATCACTGGGCGATTAGGTGGTATCTTCGTATCATATATTCCTTTGCATCAAAAACATCACTCCCAGTTTCTGAGACCGCTCCGGTGACCTAGTGGTTAGAGCGTCCGCATCGAATGCGGGAGGTCGCGTGCTCGAACCCCGGCCGGGTCATACCAAAGACTTATAAAAATGGTACTAACAGCTGCCTCGCTTGGCGCTTAGCGTTAAGAGGTTAATGTTAGGACTGGTCGACCTGGTGTCAGGATAATATGACTGGGTGGGACATGATGCTACATGTCTGCGGCATGATGCCCCAGTGCTAGACACTACAAACTGTCATACTGCAGACATCGTAGCGATGTGACTGAAAAGTTGCTAAAGCTACGTTATAAATCCTGATCACACACACACACACACACACACACACACACACAGAGTTTCTGATAAATGACTTCTCTTCCAATGTTTATTGTGTTAAGAAGTGGTGTCAAACAGGCTTTGTTAATGTAAGCTTAACAAAAGCTTCTCAGATGTAATATGCGTTGAATTATAACATAGTATGCGATTTGTTTCGCTTAATTTGATATTACTTTCGTGTATGATTTCATTCACATGATTACTTGTTCCTCATGTTATGCATGGTGTTCGCATAATTCATCTTTGGCCATATTTTTACAAAATTTACAGCTGGGGATCTCATCGGGCAGTAGAGCAAAAGCAATATCCGTCCCTGCAGGAAACTCAGTGCATATTTGCACGTGTCTTCCATGCGAAATCATAAAATTTTGGTATGGATTCCAAATAAGAAACGATTCTCCGTCCATCGATATGCAAATTAACTGTGGTATTCCCCGACCTGTCTCTCCTCTCCACGCCTATATATATATATATATATATATATATATATATATATATATATATATATATATATATATATATATATATATATATTGTGCGGTCGGTAGACGAAATAAGCTATCACAACGTAGATGTAATCAGAGTTGATAATACACCGTCGGACAGTCCTGGAAAAAGGACCAAAATTGTTATTAGATTAGTTGTTTATTATTATTATTATTATTATTATTATTATTATTGAAAGATAGGTCATAAATCTCACATCCAAATTGGGACCTGGACAAATCAACGGTAACGTTGTCTTTGCGCCTCTGCTGTCTATGACTCAGTGCACGGTTTCGGCTTGAGGAAGGGTGGTCGTTCATTCAAGGTCAGTGATTTTTCCAGCTTTTCTGGGGAGGGGGGCTTTGTTTGGTGGGGGATGCCATCCTATCATCCTAAGGAACATTACGCCATCTACACCGTCGAGGGTGCGTTGATAGTACTTGCTGAGCAAGCGACATTAAATACAAGAAGTTAAAATAAAGAAAACACCAATATCTATTGCATTTGTTGGCTACTGTCGTCTAACATTCTGCCCGTTTTGTCCTTGAGACAGTATCAATAGACACTTCTTTCAACTTCCGGTGACTGTGAAGTAAACAACGTCAGAGAAGAGGTCAGACCAAAGAAATAAACGTTATACTATAATAAGTAAAATAAAAACAATCAAACAATAAAAACAATATATATAATAACATGAAACTCATGAACAATTAATTACGAGTTTCAATTAAATTAATAACAGTATGTTACTTCGACAGAAACTGGTTTATAGTTTAGAGCATTTTTCGTATTTAAATGGATATGGTTTGTAATCTGTGTAAACATTAGACCATTCTCCATGGGGTGAGGCTTGCAGTGCAGGTCAATAGACTTGGAGGTGAAAGAAAACATTAATTTAGTTTTTATTTATTTTAAGAAAATCATATCTTTGAAAATTTTCCAAATTCGTATTGTACAGAGTAACTTAAATTAACGGCGGAATTAAAGTATTAACATTATTCCATTCTGACGTACTCTTTACATATTAAAGTATTTGAAGATCTAAGGGTCACTAATATTTGCGCAAAAGTTACTTGAAAATTGCATTTCACAAGTGTGTGTGTTGGCGTGAGAGAGTTTATGTTTACCATTCTGTGTAAGTATGTAATATGCATACTGTGAAATATCTAGAACAACGGTTTATTTATTTGCTTGTATCTGTATTTTATTGATATCGAGTAAGTGTTGATTGTTATTACATATTCGATATATGCATGAATCTGTATTGTTTTGATGTCGAGTAAGTGTTGATTGATATTACATATTCGATCTATGCATGTATCCGTATTGTCGTGATGTCGAGTAAATATTGTTTGTTATTACATATTCGATCTATGGCCCTATCATTGCAATTGGAGGTGTTAAAATCGAAAACAGAAGTGATGAATGGTTTCCAGGAGCTAAAGAAATAATGCAGGATCAATGCAAGTCTGGTTCACCCAAACTCTTGTGTGGTTGGCATATGTCTACTGTCTGAAGCTAGACGATACTATTGACATTTCACTTCAGTGATTTGCCAAAATGATTTCCTTTGATAGATCCGCTCATTAACGGACTAGCATAAAATTAAAGATTTTCGTGTATTTTAAGTGAGTTGCATTGTCCGTTTCTTTTTAAACAGCTAACAACATATATTGTATTATTCTCCTTAACTTATTTATTGAAAGAACAAATTCATTTGGCTCTTTATTTTCTTATAGATATACTGTAGTTTGCATTTGTCAAGAAGAGAATTTACAAACAAGGAAGCTGATTGTGTCATTTAAACTAATCAACGTTGAGCAAGAAAGAGACAGAAAAATTTTCGAACGACAGCACACAGTTATACTTACACGCTGTCAGATTTAAGAGATTACAAATCTGAAGTCCCTGTAGAGAAATTAACTGCATCAATCATTGAGTTTTTTTAGTCCATCTTTGTTCGGGTTAAAACGACAGGATGCGACAAAACTGACTGGCAAATTTGTTGTATGTTTTATCAACAAAATGTTTAAATAACAAATAAATTGCTAAAAATAATAGTCAACAGATAATTCGCTTCAAAGACAAAAATTTAAAAGCAATACCATTTAAATCAACAATTTTCCAGGCATTTATTTCTTTTGTCCACGCAAATACGAAGTGTGTGTGTGTGTGTGTTTGTGTGTGTGTGTGTGATCTGGATTTTTAACGTAGCTTTCACAATAACATATCTCTACGATGTCTGCAGTGTGGCAGTTTATAGTGATGTCTAGCACAATGGCATCATGCTGCAGGCATGTAGCATCATGTTCCACCCAGTCACATTATCCTGACACCAAGTCGACCAGTCCAAATACGAAGTGAATATAGTCACATGGAAAGAAAGAAAATTATATGTAAGATCTGTGTTGCAATATCTGTGAATTGTTACGTTTACAACATTTAAACTTAAGAAATGAAAACAGAAAATTTCTTTGGAAGTGCTCATCCATGCTTTTTGTTGTTCTTTATATTATTGTCTTTTTACAGCTCATCAAAGTTTGTATTTACAATACGTTAATATTATTTGGGTTATCTTTTGTTGTTATATGTACTTTCTCGCCCGTAATATCACAAATGTACAGCCATATCATCAAATATTGTAAAAGTAGCTCAGATATTAGTTTCTTGAAATGATGAATCTATCCCTAAGCATTTAATCATCGAAATATGCCAAGCGGCGAGCTTCCTTATGATTTTTATTCGTCTATGCCTGAATCCAACCCCTAAGCGTTCTAATCAACGAAGCGTGCTTGTTATTCGACTAAGTCTTTTAACTCAAGGTCATAAATTGTCATAACTACAGAACTCGGGAATTTTGTTTATCTTTTTGAAAGCAGAATTTCAATAAAGGTTGGGAAAAAATACGTTATTTATTTGCTCGCTTGAAACCTTGTCACCAGACATTTTTTATCAACTTGAATCATCACCCAGCTTAGAACGCGCTGTTGGATATGTAGAAAAATGAACGGCTAGATCAAAAGCAGCCGGTCTCCTCAGTAAAAATTTCATTAGGCGTACAAGTTTAAAGTAAAGCGATTCTTTAATAGTTGGATTTGCAGATGCGGCAGCTATTTTAGTAAGAAGCACTTTAACTTTATAACAAAAAGAAAACAAAGCAATGATAACAGCAAAAACGAACACATACAATTCACTGCCACAACAAATGTTAGTGCGATTTGATGTATGCAAGCTAACAGTGAACGAATCAGTACTACACTCATGTTTAATTTGATTTATGGTGCTTAGATCTAAACAACTTGGGGGGGGGGGAGTCCCATTAATTACGTTTTTAATAGTTGCTCTAAGTAGTTGTTTCTCACCCGCGAACTGTTGCAGCTTCCAGTTTATATATTCTGATGCTGACACTGTGTCAGATTAAAAAAAAAACTTTATTTGGAGGTGTGTGTTTTGTTTCGCTGTTTTGTTCTTTAAACGGTAAAACTAACATACATTGCTGTTGTGCATCGCATATTGAGTGTCTGAGCTTGTTCAAGAAATTATATTTTTGTCCGTGAAATGTAGAGTGAATCGAGTTACTTGAAATGAAAATGAAATGATGCCTAAGATTTTTTGTTGCAATATTTTTTATTTTTTATACCTTGACAACACTTGAACAAAAACAATTGAAGTAGAAACTTTACTTTGACACACACACACACACACACACACACACACACACACACACACACAGAGACACGGCTGTGATCGCTAATACAATGGAGGTAAATCACACAGAACTCTATCATGCTATGTGAGTGAAACCTGGCTTAACATTCATATCATTAGAACTAACCGCTGTCAATCCTTCAATGAACATCTGATTTAATTACACTGCCTCTACAGGCAAATATCTTGTGAAGTAAATGACTATCACCAAGCTTACTACCATGAAACAGAGCAAAAATATGACAACATACATACATACATACATACATACATACAGTGTATTACATGAATTTACAATGATACATCTGAAGTACAGAAAAATAGACTGCAACTTTATTTTTAAAAAGAAAAACAGTTGCCTAAAATTAATGAGCTGCATATGATCTGTTAAAAACTTGCGTGAAGGTTTTGCGACGGAAAAGGTTAGGGGTGGAATTCTACCTTTGAATCGTTCAGTGACGGCAACGTCGGTTTGTCATTGCATGGCCATTTGTCTCCAAGGATTTTAAATAATGCCACATGATGATCATGGCGACTGACGATACTGTGTACTTTACATTGTTTAATTAATTTTAAGTATTAGAAATAATACTGTTGTGGCGATGGTGTCCTTTTCATGAAAAACAAAGTTTAATTTCTTGTTCATCTTGTCCTAATATAACATCGAAGCTGACGATGACCAGTCTTTGAAACACTACACAATGCGCTGTGAAGGTCGATCCAACAAAAGTGATTTGTATTCCTTCAAACTTTGACCAATTTGGTTTATGTACATTTCTATATTCTCTGATCTGATCTATCGTCAATCACTTTGAGAACGTGGGATGCAGTCATTTCTCTGGAGTGGTTTGGGAACTCTGAAACGACCATAGAAAACACAAGACATT
Organism: Megalonaias nervosa; assembly: GCA_016617855.1. NCBI lineage: Eukaryota > Metazoa > Mollusca > Bivalvia > Unionida > Unionidae > Megalonaias > Megalonaias nervosa. The sequence goes on from JAECUM010005005.1 coordinate 36,117, forward strand.
TGTACAAAGAAACAAACAAACACGTTTAATTGTTTTCTGTTTTCATGTCACGACAAAACTTTGAACATTTCGAAAAACTATTTTGTTTTTGTCTTTTGGAGTCAGTCACACGTGTCTTTGGCACATTCAACGACCTCTTGTTTCCATGTGTCGAAAACAAGACATTTCCAGTCACATATATCCGTTCAGTGTAAAGTCTGTTGGTAAGTAAGAACGGTAGATAATGTGCAACGAATCTCCTCCTCACATACGGATCGAGAATTATTCGTCACTAAAAGCACAACTTTTGAATGATTTATTGCACAAAGTTTGGGGGTTATGTATTTGCATGGAATGGTGAACCAGGCGCCAAAAGATCTCACGTTAAACGAAAATCGATAAATTCAGTCTATACCACACACGAGATGCCTTCTCCAGTTTCAAGGAATTATATCATTTTGTGTAATGGGTTCAGCTAAAAGTACTTGGTAATCCTCTAAGTCTTTAATCGTTTCATTTTTAACCTTCTCCAATGAAATTCGGTGCAAACACTGATTGTTGTGACATTTCCACCCATATATTAATTTCGGGTTTTGTGTTTGTCATAGTTTCTCTCGAGAATCAGTGTATTCATACTATTTAAAAAGCAATGATTTGGACATCGAGAATGTATAATTCAGTTCATTTGAATCTGTACAAACTACACGTGAGTTCTTTTTCGGTTCCAAAGCTAGATTTGAATGTCTTCTTCTAAACTGTCCATGATGAGAGTTCCTATGCACTGTTGTTTGGGCTGACTAAGGGATGGTAGTAGCAATTCAAAGATCATTTGGCATGTTAATGGTCTGGATCTTCAACATATTTGGTCTTGTCCATTTGAATGTGCAAAATCGATTGGTAAAATAACAATAGTCAGGCATAGCCTTAGGAAACGTGTATTTTCTACTCATCCGTGAGTCTCCGAAAAAGCCCCTAAAATACGAAGATGGTTCTGGAATGAAGGGCTTCGCTTGTGCTTGTGGTTCCAAGAGTGGTGTATGGATGACAACCCCAAATGGGCACATGGACGGCATCCGGTTTGATGGCGGAACGAGAGCATGCTGCATCGCTCTCTTTGCTGGATACATTATCATTCTCATCAAAGAGCACAGCTTAAATATCCGTCTTCAGTGACCTTTAGGTATGTGGGTACATAATATTTTTTGTGAAATTTTTCTTTCTAGGTGGATGACTCCTGTCAAATTGATCTTTCTTTCTTGCAACACTTTCCTTTTTTGTATTGAAGGTATCCATACAGTACCAAATTGTGATCGGGAAACCATACTAGTTTCTCATAAATTATCAGACTTTTTCCAAGGGTTGACTGGAGATTTGTTGATCTCCCAAATGTAATATCATGTGGGGTTGTAAGTATTTAGACATAAAGTTTGATTTTTAGCTGAGTTGATGACTTCATTGAACACTCCAATGTTCACGAATTGACTAGAACGATAGTTAAGTGTCTGTCCACTCATTCAATATTTTGTATTAAGTTGTCCATTCCTTAACTACGTTCTGGTAGCCGTAATATTTAAGCCCGCCACGGGCAAAAATAAAATCTTTTCTGAATGTTAGACGGTTCACCCTCCTAATCGATTGTTTTCAATGCGAGGGTGATACCATCCAGGTCGGTCGATGTACATGCAACTATGGGTAACAACGTGAAGGGTGCAGTTACCTAAATGTTCCAACACAATTTTAAACTACCATTGGCTGTCAATTCATCAGCATTGATGACATTGGCGAACTCGTTGAGTGGACCAAATTTCTTGACCTCTTCGTGACTCACCAAGGTCAAATCTTTACGTTCGATTTCGACGTGTTTGTTGAGCTTTCTTTTATCGTCAGTGGGACGAACGTACTGACGTGGACCCACCAAATATTCGATCTCGGCATCATCAGGCATTGAGTGAGATTTTGCACAAACAGCTGAGGATGAATTTAGGGAAAACTTTAAACACCGTTAATACTCTATGATGGTTTTTGTTGTTCAGCCATAGAAGGTTGGTCTATATAATCAAATAAAGTGTATGCTTCTCTTACATACTCCTTTATTGGCTCACTTGTATTAATTATGTACATTTCTATATTCTCTGTCCGATTCTAACATTTTTCTACTAAAACTTATTCTTTGGAAACATTATCCTATGTCCGATTCTAACATTTTTCTACTAAACCGTCCGGTTCTAAAAGCTATTGCAATAGTGTCGGCTTATCTTTCTCTGGTGGATACCTACCAGAAAATTTCCTTTTCTTCTCCATTAAAGAACATAAAAATAGCAATTTCACCTGCGTTACTAGCTATAGAGTCAGGTAAAAATATTTTATGTAAGACACAATTAGCAGAACGATAAATTTTACGCACACATTGTTTTTCGTAATAGAATGTTGCTGCTGTTGTTTTTCGCCAGAAATATATGTAATGTTCTTTGTTATTGAAGAATAACTCCAGAAGGCGATCTATACTGTTTATTAAATACAAGACATCGGTAGAGTTAGGAATAGGATACAAGACTGCCGTGAAACTATTTTTCCCATGGAACTTAAACCCTAGTGAATAAATAACACTACCAGTTGTTGTCTATATATTTCAGTTATAATCCAGTGTGGAATGTCTGATTTCTTTACTGTCAAGCGATATTTTAAAGCTAATTAGATCAAGGTTTATACTGCAATATATAAATTCCTTGTATTCATGTATTCATCAACTATTAATTCTTCAAATGGTTTAGTGACCGGAAACGGATCAACTGACAACGTACCTGTACAGTTTTCTGGAAGGTAATTATCTTCATATCTTATTCACATGATCGTTAACAGTATCATCGGTAGGATGTCTATAAAAACGTCACCACCTTCACCATTTGATATTATTGAAATGGATTAAAATCAACTTGAAAAATAACAAGGATTTTAGAATCTAAACAAGATATTGAGAAGGTACCAAACTTACTGTTTTGCAGACAGAGATTTTAATCTATGAGGATTGCTTCCCATATGAAGAAATAACAGAAGCCTACAAACAAGAATTATAAGCTGGCATAGTAAATGGAACATACAAGGTAATAAGTGATAAACACTTAGCCTATAACAATTTTGGATAAAATACATTCAAACCAAATCAAGGTAGCATATGTAAATGCAAAATCAGCTAAAACATCAAAACTAATAGAATCAACATCTTTGACAGCAAAGATTCTTCCAATTCACAATCTAAATGAATTGAAGAAAGTGTTGAAAGAAGACTACTTAACAACAAACGGTATCAGGTATTTTCGTGGTGTTACATGTAGGCTTGTACAAAAGTAACACAAGCAAAGTGTGAAGTTAACAAGCTTTGTAAATTTAATAAACATAATTTATTTCCCTAGAAAACAAGGTAAAATATAAAAAAGGACTTGCGGTTTGTGAATATAATCCAAAAATTAATCCTAGAATTTGAAAATACAAGTCCTATCACAAAATGTTCTTAACCAAAGTTCGAATCCCGACGAAGTTCCAAGATGGAGGACGATGACATCAGATGAATGCAGTATTGTACTGATGCGTCAACATTTCCTCGTTGAATTTTATGACTCAAGAATAATATTCCGGCTTTAGAATTCCGAATAATTTCCAATAAATGTCTTTGTCCAAGAATATTGATGAAAAGCACTTATATTTCCAGGAAAAATAAATTATTTTAACTAACAATTTCAACTCAACTGGTCACAACACAAAATACCTTTGAGCTTCAAAAGGTATGAAATACGACTGACTGAAAACACTAAAAACGTCAGTTTTAGCCCCAGCTAAAATGTAATTCAGACCCACGTGATGGAGTCACGTGATCACTTAGCTCGAACAACGCAGTACAATAATATGTCAATTAGCACGTAGGCTAGTGTAGCCTTAGCTAAGAATCAATGATTCCCACACTGGAAATGAATTTTAAAAAGTTTGTTTACAACTGAGCTGACGCAAGCCAAGAATGACCTTGATTACGATCAATGATTTTCACTCTGTTTTTACTAATTTCTGAACCAAAGTCAGGAACTAGGTCAGCTAAAAATATAATGTAGCAATAGACTGCGTGTTTATCAGATCAAAACAGAAAACTGAATTTTCCGAAAAAAAGATCAAATCCAGTGAATAAAGTTATTACAATAACATGTAATGGAAATAAAAATAAAATAATAGAGAATTTAAAACTAACACACAAGCAATTAAATTATATACACGTAACAGTGGGGATTTAATCATTTAGGTTTGCATTACCAGTTTCAGCATTAATTACTAAATTTATCATTTCTAAAAGGAAAGCAAGCAAATTTTGGCCAAAGAGAGTCGGGAAATAGATAATCTCGACGCTGCAACGAAGAAATATGTAAACGATAACAATATTCCGATGACAACTTCGTTGTCGACGATCAATGATGGAATGACCGCATTTAGAACTGAATTTTTTAATCATGTACAACTGTTTATGAATTTTCGCAGAAACGTAAACAGAACCACTAATGAATCTTTTGGAAGTCCACCAACCATTGACATAAATCTCAAAGATATAAATACGAGAATCACCGATATTGTCAATGGAATTCCTAATATCATTCAAAAAAACTAATCTGATTAAAATTCCTCACGGACGAGCTAACAATGTCGTGTACACAGTATCATCGGGATCATCAACGTGGACACCGCAAAATAACACAATCAAACATACCGCAGAAGTAACCAGTGTGTACACGCTGTCAGTGTTAAGCACTGCAAAATTTATAATATTTACTACATTTTCATGGCGTTATTCAACCGATAATTTTTCTGAGACTGTATCTGTAGTGTTAAATAAAGATACCGAAGAAACGTTTATGTTGGTATCAGATGATAAAAAATTAACCTCGGCGTCCTACTGGTGGTGCATAGAATTTGTAGCTGAAACACCTCCGTTGTCGCTGTCTTAGACAACGACAACAACAATTAAGTACTAAATGCAGTATAATGATAGACGTTAACAGATACAGATACGATCAAGTAATAACTTGGCAGAATAAATTAAAAACCATCATCGATAATTATACAGCAAAAATAAAAAAATATCTTAGACGTGCGGAGGTCGTTGATATCATGGTTTATTCGGTTTCTACGCTAGTTGCTGGAACTGGCGTAGTATTAGCATCGCTAGCGACGATGACAGCGCCGATCGTTGTAACAATCATTGTTTCATCGTCAACCACGATCGCTGGAATATTTAATATAATCGCGAAAAAGATAAATACGTGCACGAATGAAAAATTGAACGAGTACATGATGAAATTACACACAGCAACGACCGCATATTCCAAATTATCATCACTGATTTCTTCGTCGCTTAATGATGGAATAATATCTGACGAAGAATTCAGTATTATAATAAAGATCTACAATGAAGTATTCCATAACGATGTTATGGATGAAAAAATTCCTGACCGCGACGTCAACGACGATGTCGTCGTCGGTGATTTAAAACAATAATAGTATAATAATGTCAACGTTCGATCAGCGATCGCAGGAATTATTACAACAGATCGTCGCTAATACTGCTCCGTTAAGAACCACAATGATATCGGCGAGTTCAACTAATCCTGAATTCAGTATTAATTTTCCAACTGCAATACCAGCTTCCGAGATAGCATTAGCGCAATTACGGGTTTATTATAGTTGGCCCAATATTAGGTCAGCGTCGTTTGGTGGACTACAACCGAATAATTCATTAGTATTTGCAAATAAAAATAAACCCGATGAAACTCCTGATTGGCAAGTAGTTAGTATTCCAACTGGCAGTTATCAAATAGAACAGATCAATGAAGAATTCCAGCGCAGAATTAAATCTATCACAGGAAAAGAATCAAAGATTACCATTACCGTCCACGAGCCAACGCTGTCTTCGGCCGTTGAAATATTATCCCCCGATTACGCCGTGGACATATATCAAAGTTCGATCAGATCAGTGTTAGGATGGCCAGATATTGCACCTCCATATGAAGGTCCGTCACAACCACGCCAAGATGAATTTCTAACAAATAATCGGAAATTCATCAAAATTCCAGATTACCGAAATAATTATCCGTGGTCCATTATTAGATATTTTATTGATGGACAAGCAGAAATTCCTGATCTAAGTGAAGATGATCGTTTAACATGGGATATGAATATTATCAATGTTACAATCCCAATCATCGTAGATGAATTTAACCGAATGTTTACCAATTTCAAAAATTTAATCGTTGATTTGACATATTATTACAACGATGATGTGAAAAAAAAATATCATAGAAACAATTCAACATCTGAATTCAATATTATTTGATTTTGAATATATTAAATATGTTTTGGTCAAAAATGCGTATAAACATCATAGAGACCCAAAAATGCGAAAGATGCAATTGAGAAAGTTTACGAAGAAGTATATACTAGACGTAAAATCGGCGAATTCAAACAATTAATGATTAATCTTGTCAAGGAAAATTTTCCAAAAATCCTCGAATCGTGGAGAAAAATATCCCCACCAGCAGGTATTCTTCGACACAATAATGATCCGTACGGGGGCGGCCGTCATGTCTCACCGAACATCGTTAATATCACATCAACGATCGCTGTCAATCTAGTATGTGATGTTATCGACGGTAGTTATCAAGTTGACACTGATAAATCCAATCAGGCCCAACAAGGATACATTCTGTATTCATTCACACCTCAAGTCCCACGAGGTTATTTGATTGTATCAGAACCAATCAATGTCATTTATCTGCGATGTCATAGTCGTCTTTTATCACGAATACATTTTAAACTTACTGACCAGTCTGGCCACTTGCTCGATCTGAGGTCAGAGTTGTTAAATATAAATCTGTATGTAAGATCGTAGAGCGTCATCTTAAGATCTTACGTTCGTAATGACTTCGTCATAATTACATCACGGCGGAAAACACCAAGCAAAAAAAAATATCAAGGATAAAATATTTTTTTTTACCCCGTGATTATTATTCTGATACAACACTATTAGTTTCGTTGTCACTATAGTCACCATGATCAGAGTCACACTCGTCTTTATCTTTAACCAGTAATTCTTCCGCATCTTTGTTCAGCAACTCCGTCATCTCTCAGTTGTTTTATACGAGCGTGTACAATTCTTTTCGTTTCGTATTCGTGAGATAATTCTGACCAAACCTTTTCGATGGCCCTTGAAAGAGGAACAAATAATTTCACTTGCGTATCCGTGACTGCTGCCAGCGATCGTAACATTGCCTGCTGGATTAACTTTATGAATCCATAATCAGAGGGCAACGTATATCTATTTTCTGATTTTTTGAATTGTAATGATTCAAAATCGCTATTTATTTTTTCAGGATCAAGTTGTTCAGATATTTTTGTACCGCTGTGTTGTAATTGCTTAATAGCAGTAATAATTAATGTGATGTTTTCGTGGTTCATTACTTTTTATATTATAAATTATTTGTTTAAATAAAAATATATTCTGAACAAAAATAAAAATAAAAAAATATTTTATAAATTCAAAAATAAACAGCAGCTATGACGTTCAGTCTACCATTCCACTGGGGTCCCTTCTGCCGGTAAAGCCTTTACCAATAAGGTCCTAAGAGTCCTTTTTTTTTATTTGGTAAAGGCCTTTCTTATGGCCCACAGGCACTCTTCATGGTTAAGACCTGTCTTATGGTCCACAGGCACCTTATTGAAACTTTTTGGTCCGGCGGGCATTCTTTCTGAATGCCCCTATGTGGATACCCTTCAGTGAGATCACAAGGTCGCGAGTTCACATCACCCTACTGTTTATTTTGGGGACGCAAACGATTTCATGTAAACCCACCCACCCACCCCCAATCAAACCCCGGGGTAAGTGCAAAACTGCACTCACCACGTTGTTCAACATGGTGAGGGGTACATGAAATCTCATGGGGCTTGCTTGCGCCCCCAATTATAATAGCATTTTTGGAGACTCGAACACGCAGATAGCTTCCACAGTGGATCTGCACTCCGAACAACGTTCGGAACAAAGTTCGGACGCCTTAACCCTACGGCTATTGGAGCTCTTATGAATATATAGTTAAATTTAAGTATATAACTATTCGCACTGTCTCACACGTGATAACTCTTGACTCGTATTTACCAGTATCCGTGACAATGTCATGGACGGCAAATTTCTACACCGAAAGAATATTCTGATTCTGAATAAAATCTGCAATTTTACACATTTCTACCGTTTCTGTCTTGTTAAAATATTATATTTTCAACTGTAACAGTGTTACGGGCCAAAACTGTGTTAGTAAGTGCGTTGGATTGATATTATTCTGGTATATTCCGCCTACTACAATGATGCATGTAGTCTGCTGCGATCGATATGTGAAGCAGTTATATACAATATCGGCCTATGATATAATATCACGGCTGATGTATCTATGTTCTGTTTGAGGATATATTTTCTGCAATTAATACTTCCATATAGTTGAGATATCTGGACTGGAGAGATATTTAAGCATTACGATTAGACTGTAGTATCATAACTGCTTGATTACTTTATCACTGAATATAAATGTGAGGTCAAGTATAACGCAATAACAAAAAAAAAAAAAAAAAAAGGAGACAACTACTTGATTGTTCTATCAGCGATGACGGATTTATCTCGCTTCATTGTACATACGGAACGTGATCTTTTGTTTGAATTTTTTCGAAAATGCTGATTTAGTAATATTATTTGCAACACGTTGTACTGAAGGCATACAAATATCAAAATATTTAGCAGCCGTGTTTATGGAATTAAAAATTCTCTCTTCACCAGTCTCTATATTTATGGATATAACCGACCTCATTTTAAACATTTTACATCTCCTAGCATTTCCAAGTGCAGAATTCTGACTTGGTGTAACAACTTCAAGATTACATAAAGAGTTATTTTCTTTATTACCGTCAATATGATTAAGTACAAGTCCATCTTCGATGACCCCATGAAAACATTCAAATACAAACCTATGTGAGTGATATCTTTTTTTTTCAATAGTAAATCTAAAATAACCAGCATTATCAACAGTACCGACTGTTTTTTTTTAATCTGCAATTTCTGATTACACCATCACGAGATGCTTCATAATTTTTAATGATATGGTGCTTTACAAATTTATTTTGCTCCATTTGTATATATAATACTATTTGTCTAAATGATTATTTTGAAATCTGGCCAGATAGTCTTCAGCGGTTTTTATGGGGGATTCACCTGACGACTTCTTATCATAATATCGTTTCAGCTCTCTGTATCTTTTACCACCGCACTTTACACACAACTGGGTTTCTCCTCTGACTCCAACACCGCATCGTAAACACGGTTTTGGTCCTAGACTACCTCTGCGAAAGCTTTGCATGTGTTGACCACAAAATTCATTTACGCATGATTTATTACAAGGAAGAGAAAATCCAATCGTAAGCCGTTGGCATCGGTTGTTTGTTTGAATCATTATATATATAATTAAAGTTTAATTAAACATATATTTGCTTTAAATATAGTATGGAGGAATTTGAGAGATTATCCACAATTGAACCTTCCACCGCAAGATTTGATCTTGACAAATTACCAAAATCTAAATTTAATTTTTCGATGCAAGATCTGGCTTTGATAAATAGCGATATAATCGATCGTATCCGTGAAGCTAAAAAAGAATTTCGCAATGATGGTGTGGCTCATACTTGGTCGACATTCAGGATCATGAACAACACCAAAGGTGTTGTTGTCGATGCTAGAATGAGTGACGAACGAGGTAAAAATATTATTAACTATCTCGACAATCAGCGATATATTATTCTAGTAAAATTTATTGTGCAGACAGATGATGATACTTGGATTATCCGTGATAAACGTGAACCTATACGGCTTCATACTGGATATAATACTGTTACATTAAATAACAAATCCAAGCCAGGAACATTGACCGGTATTGATAAACCGTATTATGAACGAGCCTATCCTGTAACGGCAGTTATCTATGCGATATATCCGCTAAATGATAAACCTAGCGTTGATAATCTCAAACCAATGAAATTGTCAAGGAAACTAAACTGCGTAGCTGAGCGAGTTATGGAACATTTCTCAAAAGCAATACGCGGAAACGGTTTAACTGATCTAAGACGTAAAAAAATAAATGCGTGGGCAGAAACAGTTAAAGATACCGTAGCATCTATCAGTGATGTTGCTAAGCTAGAAAAGAAATTAAGATTTCCAATAACAGTAAAAACACTAACTGGAGAATTTTTTGTACAAACCGAAATATACAAAAAATGGAACCCCTATAACAATCATTGATCATAATGCACATGCATGGACTGATGCTGTAACAATATTTCCACGAGATAGAATAGTCAGATTTTATAACGATTATATATTCGATGCTATCAATGATATCAGTAAAAATGATCATGTATCTGTTTGGTTATTTCAGATCAGTTTGTAAAACCTAATGGAGAGATTTATCGTAGAGAATCTCTTCATGAAGAAATGAAGAATCTTGCACAACACCTTTGGCGTGAATATAATTCTGATGATGTTGAAGTTGAACAATTACTAAATAATTGTTTTACAGTTCCATCATTTGCGGCTCACTTTGCTCAGAAGAAAAATTCATGGTCGCCGACACGATCAGAATTCCTTGAAGATATTCAGCATAGTTGTGTAGAATATGGACATGGCGGATTATGGAATACCCGATACGATCATCGTAAAGTTATATCCGTTGATATGGTTGCGTGTTATCCTGGAAGTTTTCTTGGATACGGAGAATGTTCTGAATATTTCAAAAGATTCGGACATCCGACACATGAAATGACAAGAGTTGCGATAAATGGACTCTTACCTGATTTTGATTTAACTGGATTTGCTTGTGTAAAATCATTTAAGTTTTGTAATAATCTTCATCCGATTGTTTATGCATGGTTTGGTAGACATTTCTCAGAAAAATATTGGGTTCCAATAGTGCTATTACGAAACATGATTGATGCTGGAATCTTAGTGTCGTTGATGATCAGTGAAGCTATTATATCATATCATTCGCAGAAACAAGTTTGGTTACCACAACAAAAGAAACATTCACCCCTGACTTTGTCAGGAGATGATGATTGGGATAAAATTGATTATGAAAATAAAGTCGCAAAAGATCTTGGTAGGAAAATAATCGATAAGTTTACTCAAAGTGGTTTGTATGATCATAAAAGACATTGTACAAGATTAATCATGGATGATGCTGAGTTGGATTTTATAATTACTGATACAACGAACAAAGGAACATTTATAAGCAGAAGTAATGCTTATTTGTCAGACGGAATTAAATTAGGTACAATAGTGAGTTATATCGATGGTGAGTCACCGCAATTTACTCATTTAAGATCTTCTATGCTCGCTTACGTTTCTATAAATTTATTATCGTTGATAAATAGATTTCCTTGTTACCTTATCAGAGTTGCTACGGATTCATTTTATATAAATAAAGTGTATTTAGATTTGGTAAAACCATTACTCGGTAATGGTGAATGGGGATCATGGAGAATAAAACACGAAAGTATACTCGATTATTCTGAATCAGCAGACGTTGATATCAAAGAAATATATTACGGTAATGACAATCAAATACCAGTATCAACATCACCATCTGTATTTGATCCCGTAGCCAGACATAAAACCATTTATCTCAATGGACCTGGAGGTTCTGGTAAAACAACACGTGCCATTGAATTATTTCGGCAGAGTTCTTCAAACTCCGTTGATATGATTGTGTTGAAACCTACACACAGACTAGCAAGAGAAATAAAACAACGAGGAGTAAAATCATGTACATACCATAGTTTCTTCAGATGGTGTGGAGATACATGGACACCTCAGCGAATGGGTGAGAAATATATTTCCAAAATCATCATCTGGGATGAGATTTGTACGGTGTCGTTAGAAACACTAAAAATATTTCTTAATTGGTTACTGACAAAAAATACTGCTGTGATAATATGCGGCGATCATTGTCAACCACCACCTTTCGTCGGTCAGTCTCCACATGAGTGGTTAAAATCATTTGTGGATTATTATGAAGAGATAACCGATGATCATAGAGCTATTGATGACCCTCTGAAAGAATTTAAAAGATTAATCAGACTACAGCCAGATAAAATACAATGTGAGATAATGCGTGAAATAATTCCGGAAACCCCTGTGAATGATTTTTGGAATTTGTGGACACCAAATGATTTAATAGTTGCGAGTAGAAAAATATTTGTGATGAATTGCAAGAGAAATTATTTCTGTTACATAAAGAAAAGTTTTCAAATCTACCTGTACCATTATGTTATCGCCCAGCAGATACTCGACGACAAAATATTGAAGTTGAGATTCCAGGACGAGACACTGAAAGTGTCCAGAAACAAAATCTTGTATTGAATGATATTGTTTTAGTTGATATTGATGTTGTTGAAAGCGCATTGAGTATGAATAACTCACCGTGGAAATTGGGATATGCCATAACTATTCACTCATCACAAGGACTAACTATTACTGATAGAAATATCTGGATTGTCGATGACAGAATCGAGTGGTCAAATTTAGTTTATCTCGCAGTATCTAGAGTCAGAAGAATATCTCAACTGCATAGAGTTGTCATAAATTCTACAAAAAATAATAATCAAACTGTTAGTGTTGAAGTAATAAGAAAAAAATTATCCAGTTATAAACGATGCGATAAAAAAAATAATCGTGATTTTGATATCGATGTTGAATTTATTATGACGCTAAAACAACAACAGAATAATCGTTGTGTAATTTGTAACCGTCACATGTTGTGGAAGTGTTCTTGTAATAATCCAAAACAATTTACCGTGGATAGAATTAATAGTGATCTTGGTCAAACACGTGATAATGTCACATTGACATGTCTTGAATGCAATCGACGTAGGGGTTCCAATTTACAAAAGTGAACGCGGTGGTAATTGTGTGTCCTCAGGAATTACTTGTAATTGTTCACGTACAAATCCAAGTTGAGGAGCAGTTGAATCTAGTCTGTATATTGCGGGTCTACCCGTAGATCTAACCACGCTAGAAATTTTATGTGTAGTCACACTCCATATAGGATCAGTTGCTCTTTTTTTACCCCCTTCAAGTTCACCAGGTTCATATAAATACCTTACAGTCACATTACCTAACACTGGCTGTTCTGAAAAGTCACGTCGTTGTCCGCAGCCATCGCTACGGGGTATATGTTTCTTTGTAATTGCAACGGTAGGTTTCATAGAAGTTGCACGAGTAATTTCATTATTTAACGCAGCTATCACACTTGGTAATCTTGCAACCCATTCACGAGATCTCATGTGGTTCTGAATTATTTCCTTCGCATACTGGTATCCAAATAACCGCTCAGCGAGTGTTCGATTAAATCGTTCAACGATTGCCTGATCACGATGAATTGCGATGTGTCCTTGTCTGATTTTGACATTATGTTTTTTCATCAGCGATGATACTGTACCAAGAAATTCTTTGCCAGGATCAACTTGTAGCAACTGTGGCCATCGTAATGGTCCTCGTTGATAAATTCGTTCAAACGCAGATGCAACTTCAGATGTTGTTTTTGTTGATAGCGGCTCCGCTTCTTTATATCTACTTGCAACGTCAACGACAATGAACGCGTATTTGTATGTACGTGATTGACGTCCACGTGTTTTAATAGTATCGTGCGGTAAAAACAAAATATCCGCTTGATGAACTTCATTGGGAACGCTGACATCAAAATACGCGTACTGAATTTTTTTAGGTGGACGTAGATATATTTGCCATATTACCTGTCGTGCTAACCACGCTGCAGCAACAGCACGTGAGACTTTTGCAGCTTCAGCAAGTTTACTAATCGCTGCTTTGCCCTTCCAATATCCTCTCGGGGAATAATAAATGGATTCCATTATAATAGTCATATAATTAATTACCCAGCCCCTAGCATTATTTTACCTTTCATAGCAGTTTTTACTAGAAAACTAGCGAGTTTTCTCTGAGAGATTTATCAGGTATAGAATTTAACGCATGAATCAATTTCACATCTGCAAGATGTCGTTGTTGTAAATCTTTACTTTTATACGCAACATCATGAACGTGACACGCTTGATCAATCTTGTTTATTGGATACTCTCCAGGTCGCGGTTGATCTTGATCATCAAGGCGAATATCAAGTCGAGTTCCAGGTCCACAATAATTATATCCTGGTAAGTGTTTTTCCCCGGGATACTTCGCCCACGGAGCCCCTGTAACTTTCCCAACGAAGCAGCAATATCACCTCCTATCTGTGTACTTGAAATAAACCTGTATTTTTTTGTGCCACACTTTTCACACTTACCTGTCAGTGCGCGTTTTTTATTTTTTGTTATTATTGTTGTTAATCCAATGGTTGGGGTGGTTGCCCTGCATCGAACACAATATAAATTCATATTATTTATCATATGGATATAATTGACTTTTCGGCGACGCGAAAACAAGAACCAGTCAAGCATCACCCAGCACTACCGAATTCTATCAGAATGATAATAATAGGTCCATCTGGAAGTGGGAAGACGCAATTATTGCTTAATCTGATAATGAGATGGCTGAAGTGGGATAAATTATATTTAGTAGCTCCATCTGTAGATGATCAGCGATGCTATGAAGTACTTAAAGATTTTAATGAAAATGCAAAATCGTTAAATGAAGACAGTGACGTTATTGACTTTATAACTGATATTGATGAAGCGCCATCTGAAGATGATCTGGACGGAAGTATTAATAATTTAGTAGTGTACGATGATGTCATGCTGGACAAACAATCAAATCCAGCTAGGATATTTTCTCGAGGCAGGCATAAAAATACAGACGTGATTTATGTTACACAGCGTTATACACAAATTCCAAAAGTGATCAGAGATAACTGTAATACTTTAGTTGTGTTTAACGGAGTTGATAATCATACGCTGCAAAATATTTATTATACCTGGTGTTCTGGGGACATGGACATGAACACATTTAAAAATTTCTTTGCACACGCGCAAGCTATTCAGTTTGGTTTTATAACAATAAACTTGCATGATCCGAGGTCGAGATATCGTAACGGACTTGATACAATATTTGGATAAAAACCACAGCAGCAGAGAGGGTGAGCTGACAAAAAAATGAGTGTGAGACGCAAACAAAACACGCCTAAAATTTGAAAAAAATATATCAACGAACGAGTAACAAAATCAAACTAACCAGTCGATTTTTGTTGCTGAAATATGTTCGGTTAGGGGATTCGGTTTAGCGTTATTGACCTTATTTTAGCCCTTCGTAGGAACCTTTATTTTTGCTCACGAACCCTCGGAAAAAGTTGTAGGGTTCACCCTCTCTGCTGCTGATGCTACTGCTAGTCTCGTATACTTGAAATATTTCCTCCCCTGCTTCAGGTTGTTCTACCACTGATGTTTCTAATTCCGTTTTCTCTTCTGACGTTTCTTCTTTCACTGACTCTTCTTCAACTTCCTGTCTTGGATTAGTGACACAATGTCTTTGGCATAATGAGCCACCTATTATCTCTAAGCATCGAAGCCAAGACTTTTCCAGTCATGTACATCTTTCCAACGGTCAATTAGTTCGTGTGACCAACTTTCTATATACACTTCTTGGAAAGAATGAAGTATGAATAAAGTACAATGAACGTCTTCTTTATATGGTGGTACACTATTCTCAGCACGATTTGTTTTTCGTGCACACATAAGTTATGGTTACCATGTCTCTTGCTGTATTACAGTTCATAACTGGCCCACACTGAATCTGTTAGTAAACGAAATCCGAGGAAATAGTCACCAACACACACCACAAGTCGTCCAAACATCCATGGAATCTCATGTGGAAACAGTTCTTATAAATGTGTTTGGTAAATCTCTAAGTCCTTAACACTATCATTGACTTCTTTCCACGGAATTTATTGCAACACTGAGGACAAAAGTCGTGGCATTGTAAGCTTTTATATTAGTCCTTAACAGGAATGTCTTTTTTTCTTTTTAGGAAATAGTCATACTTTTTTCAAACGGTAACTGGCAATAAATTAGATTGAACCTGATCAGTCATTAACTACACGCTGTGAAGAAGTCTCTTCTTGAGGCGATACTTATTTTAATTTTATTTGTAATCCTCTGACTCTTTGTCGTCTATAACTACGTGTACCACTGCCACATTATAAGTAAGAGTCGTGGCATTGAAATTCTTCTTATTCCTGGTTAGTTCATCTACATCTAACCGTTTGAACACTTTCAAAACAATCAATCCTCTTATATTATTCAGAGACAACTTTTTAAACATCTATGTCCACAATTGTTCCTTGCGTTTCACTTGCATCTATACTATCTCTCAGTAGATGTGTAGTCATAGCTCAGAGGAAAAATACGAATCTCTTATAATGTATCCACGTAGATAACAGTCATATGCTACCAAAGGAAGGTGGTCGAAGCACGGAATCACCTGGTATGTTCAACCGACATTGTTCATCTGGCAATTTAAAGCCCACAATGGGGTGTAATAGTTAATAGTTATCAAAGAGGTCTAGTTATATCATGATCCCAGTTAGGGATGCGAGTAGCCGCTAGAGAGGCATTAAATTTATGTTAATTGGATTGTGTATCAGTATCAGGCTGCTAACTGAAAATAGCTTATTTATGTTGAGTTAGTATAAGACCATATCTAACGTAAAGAGAGTGTGGATGGTGTTGAATCCCAGGAAAAGAAAAACCTGACAAATATTTAGGTTGCGTATTATATTTACTTGAATGGAAAAATAGCTCCAAAAAAGACAGCAGACAGCCAAGTTACGGTTCATGACCCGAAGAGGTTGGAGAGAGAGAGAGAGAGAGAGAGAGAATGAAAATAAATACGGCAACGCGGACCTTTCACCAACAGTAATTTGGAAAGGACCGGAAGCAGTTAGGTTATGCTGACATGCCGGTAATTTGAGTTCGATCAGTCATTCGATACTATTATGAAATTTGTTATATCGGTATAACAGAACGGCAAATTGCATTTCGCATAAATTGTGTAATTATATTTCTAAGAGAAATTGCATTATTCAAATGTCATGCAAAATTTCATTTTGTTATGTAATTGATTAAATTTTTATATTTTACATACGGGGGCTCGTGTTGTTCTTTTCATATCTTTGCTCAGATCTCTGTTATTCCATCCATTAATTTCATATTTTATGTTACTAATTGCTCGATCTGGGAAATAACACCGTGGTCGATCATCTCCTAGATAATGATAACCAGAGCACCATAGAAGGTGTGGGATATATCACGAAATATAACATATCTCCCTCCACGCTGTAAAATATCGGTTGGCCTAAATGTTGGCTTGTGTCACTTACACGTGGTGGACTTTCCTCCCTTTAAATGACAGATTTAATAGTTACATTTTCCGGTGTATTAACACTTAAAACATTTGTGTGCTGTTGTATGTTTTGCATAGTCTTGTCTTTGGATATTTATGTGCGTGTAAATGGTATTTAATGGATAAATTGGCCGTTATTTAACCAGTATATATTTTAACACTGCATATAAGTGTGGAGTATGTTCTATGCCGGTAAACTGACTTTTCTAAACTTAATTTTTAAATAGAAATTGGGGGGGGGTAAGTGACTGTTATCCAGCCATTACGCATATGTATTTCAACACTGCATGTAACTGAACAGAATATAATCTTTTCATGTTAATAATGTCAAGCATTGAATTTTACAATATAAATGATAAATGGGGGACAGGTAAGTGGTTTTAGCAAAGAAATATGACTTTATAACTAGAAAAAATGTAGGATTTTAGGTGTGTCTGGTTGTTGAAGTAAATTGTTATAATATTGCTTACAGTCGACAAAATGACTCCAACGAGCTAATATTTCCTTTTATAAAATGCAAAACCGACCCTCAATAAAATTGTCAATGTCTGTCAATACTCGGTGCAATGATCAAAATATGTACCTAAACCTTAATGTTGTTAAAGCAGGCTCTTATATATAAACACGCACCTTTGTTTGTGTCCCGGCTGCCAAACAAGTGGTCGCTAGTTCGAAACTCACCGCGGCATCCCATTTTTTATGCTTGTTTGGTATTATTAAGTTCAAACGCTCTTTTGAACTCGCTCATCCTAATTTTTTTTAACTACTTTTTTTTTATTCCCGTCCTAGAACGGGCAATTAACCTAGTCTTATAAATAAACACCCACATTTGTCTGTATCCCGGTTGTCAAACAAGAGGTTTTATTTGTTTTATTTATTTTTTTCTTTATTTTATTTTATTTTATTTTTTTTTTTGAAAAATGTATCGCTCTCGTCCTAGGAAGGGTCAATGCTAATACATATAAATTTGACTTCTGTTCCTTGCAAAGACCGCTCATTCGAACCTGTTTACCACATAGTCTTTTTCGCTCGGCTCATCACAAATTTGAAATAAAATTCATCTTACTAAGCTCCTTTCGGGGGTCCCGAGTGGCCGAGTGAGTGGCCGAGTGGCCGAGTGGTCTAAAGCGCTCTCTGTTACGGATCACTGCCATCTTACCTCTGTCTGCGTGGGTTCAAGTCTGAGAATCGGCGAATGTGGATATGTGAGAAAGCTTGCCAGTAGCTTCTCGTGGGTCGGTGGTTCTTTCCGCGGATTTCCCGGTTTCTTCCTCCACCATTAATACTGGCCGCCATGTATAGCCTATCGTGTGCTGAAAAATGGCGTTAAGCCCCACAACAACAACAAAGCTTCTTTCAATAAGTTTAATTGTGTTGAACTATTTAAAGAAAAGACCTTTAATAAGTTCTTAAGTACATTACTTAAGCATGTGAATTAGTCAGTACGTAAAAAAAGATCCGAAGCTTTACGCTTTCTTCAAAAATAAAAACTGTTTCTATGTCAGTCCAATTACAGTTTTGCTCAAAATAACTGTATGTAAAATCTGTCCTATATGGGTTTTTTTTATGCTCGTGTACCTGATATAAAAAAAAACAAACAAAAGATTGCTTGACTGTTCTTAACTTGACATTACCATGTCATAAACTTCCTATTTTAAATTGGAGAAAAATGTTCCTACCAATATTTTTGATTGCTCAATTCCTGCCCCCCAGTCTCAGAAGTGAGCGTTCATCGTTTACAAACAAAACATGTATGCCTATCCAATGTATATTATCCAATCAGAGTCATGATTCAATTTAGTGCTGGCAGCAAAAATGGTGGACACCAGCAAAAGCAAACAGTTTGCACATTTTATCTATTTTATAGGCAAAAGCACCTTAATATAATTGATAATCTGTTTAGTTTGAAATATGTGGCACACTTTTAGCTTATTAGTAATATAGCTATCGCCTGAAACTTTAATATTTTGTTAGTAGCTGTTGATGCTTTTGGTTATGCTAGTGGATGCTTCGTCCTACAACGTAATTCGTCAACCGTGATATTTATGTTGCTTGGGATCGACCCAAACAAGATAAATATCTGGGTAGTCGTCTTACATGTAGGAAAAGTGGATGACGTGCCCGTTTTAATGTCATGTCTTACCAACAACGTTGGGGTTTTCTTTATTTGTGCCCGTATTAGTCGCATGTCGTACGTACAACGTCGTTGGGGTTTTCTTTCATTCTTTCTTGTTCTTTTTCGAAGGTTTATTTAATAGGTTCCAATTCTTTGCTCACCAAACTGACCAACCCATCAAATCCAATATTTTCATTATTGTAGAACGTGTTGTGTTAATAATATTAGTAACCCAGTGTCCATTGTTGATGTGGTACTAATTTGATCTTATATTTATGAAACAGCTGGGTGTGATTAAAACTTTTGCTCGTGTTCGTAACAATGCTTACCTACTATTACAGACCGAAGTCATCTTAGTTTATGTAATGTTTTTTGTTATTGAAGAATAACGGCAGAAGGCGTTCTGTACTATTAATTAAATACAAGACATCAGTACAGTTAGGAAGGGGAGAAAAGACTGCCTTGAAAGTATTATTCCCATGGCACTTAAACCCTCGTGAACATATAACATAAACCAGCTGCTGGTGCATATCAGTCCTAATCCAGTGTGGAATATCTGATTACTTTTACTGTCAAGTGATATTTTAAAGCTAATTAGATTAAGGCTTACACTACATCTCCCCTCCTGAGTAAGTTAACTTATAAACGAAATGTGATCTGATCACATTTCTAAACAAGTTTCCTTGGCTTCATTTTTACAAGTTCATTTGCTCAGATGGTTTTGACAGTCTTCCAGAACGTGTGAACTATCCATTTTGGCTGTGTTGGCACTGCTTTACTTTCATCTGAGTCAGACAGAGTATCAGGGTGAAACAGTCACTCTAAGAGGCTTTAGTCCCTACCTGAAGTTTTTCATATTTCACTGTGTTGATGATCATAATTTCTCTTTTGAGTTTGCTTTTTATAGTTTTCTGATTTCTTCAGTTTCATTAAATCTGACCATTTCGGCTGTAAGTTTTCTAGTGCCATTGGCAAAGTAGTTTGTAATTTTCCTCCCATCATTAATTCGGCAGGGCTATATCCATGGAATGCGATTAAAATAAAACCTTCCAAAAGGAGTAATGAAAGTTGTAAGGCGGCTTGAATCTTCTGACAGGTTTATCTGCCAAAAGCATGAGTTTGCATCAAGTTTGGTGAAAACTTTGCACCAGCTTATTTTGCAAGGGACTCTTCAGCTGATGGTAGTGGGTGGTTCTCTCTTTTAATTGATTCATTCAGTTTAGTGAGATCCAAGCAATTTCTTAACATACCATTTGGTTTCGGAATGACAACCATTCCCATGCACCACTCAGTGGGCTCATCTAATTTTGATATAACACCCATTTTTTCCATTCTATCTAATTCCTATTGAACTTTATTCAATAAAGGGATAGGAACATTTCTTGGGGTACATAAAGCATAAGGGTTTGGCATTTTTGTCCAGAGTTATCTTATAGAACCATTTTGTTTTTCCTAGAGCTTTAAACAAATTTGGGAATTTCTCATGATAATCACTATCTTAATTTATGGATTTATCATGTATTTTGCTTGCATTTTGCAAGTTTTGATCTGAGGCATTTACTGTGGATATATTCAGTAATCTTGAGAGCCTGAATTGCAGGCCTGCCCAAGAGTGCCTGATTCAGTCCCTTTACAGCAAGTATGTCTTGTTCACTGAATGCATTGTTCAATTCCAGTTCACATGTAAATTTTATTAGCACTTTAAGTTCAGAGTTTCAAGGTCCATACAGTTTTCGATCAGACTTTGATAGTTTTTAGTCTCCAATCTTTCGTAAATCCGTCTCAGGAATGACATCAGCTCCAGTAACAATCTTGAATAAAAGTGAAGCGTTGTTCAATCTCACATGCGTTATCCATGACTGACCCTTCTTTGTGCTAATAGTCCCTAGAAATACAGGTTCCGCTATCGATTCTATTGTGCGAACTTCTGATTTTGACATGCAGCATTTTGCATAGTGCCCCCTTTTCTTTCACTTGTGGCATTCTGCTTCTTTTGCTGGACACTGGTCCTGAGAATGATTAATTGTTTCCACATCTCATGCATCCTTTTCTGCTGCAATTGTTCTGTTGAACTTTTGGGATCTTATGTTTCTGCTTCCCAGATTTCAGTGAAGACAATATTACTGCATAGATTACAGCCATTCGTGGGGCCCCGAGTGGCCGAGTGGTCTAAAGCGCTGATCGTTACGGATCACTGCCATCTCACCTCTGTCTGCGTGAGTTCGAGTCCAGGCTCGGCTAACGTGGGTACGTGAGAAAGCCTGCCAGTAGCTTCTCGTGGGTCGGTGGTTCTTCCCGGGGTTTTCCAGGGTTCTTCCTCCACCATTAATACTGGCCGCCATGTATAGCCTATCTAGTGCTGAAAAATGGCGTTAAACCCTATAACAACAACAACAACAGCCATTCGTTCTCCAGTTGCTCATACAATTGGTTGTTGCTTTTTCACAGCCTCAGTTTGTCGAGCTTGACTAACGGCAGACTCTAGAGTTAGATTTGCATCTAACTGCAATTTTTCCGACTGTTTTGGATCTCGCAGTCCAATTACAAGTCAATCGCTGATCATTTCATCATGTAGTGGCCAGAAATTACAATTATATGCTAACACGTGAAGAACTGTAACAAAACTGTCCACTGTTTCTCCCTCTTTCTGTGTTCTTTGATTAAATTTTGCCCTTTCAAAAATTAAATTTCTCTTTGGAATGACATATTGCACGAATCTGTCATGGGCTTCCACGTCTTTGATCTTCCTCTGTCAGGTTGAACAAAGACAAAATGTCATCAGCCTCACTTCCTATGGAATAAGTCAAGGTATTCACTTGAATTTCTTCCTCGTTTTCACCAAGTCCAGACACTTGACAAAAGCATTCAAAGTGCTGAAACCACTTTTCCCAAGGTTCAGGTTTCAAAAAGTCAACTTTTTTCCAGATTTGTAAAATGAAATGAAGCCTTTTTCAACTCTGATAATTTCAATCCTGTGTTTTTACCACTGCCACCATGTAATGTTATTTGTTATTGAAGAATAACCGCAGAAGGCGTTCTATACTATTTATTAAGTACAAGACATCAGTACAGTTAGGAAGTGGAAAAAAGACTGCCTTGAAAGTATTTTTCCCATGGCACTTAAACCCTAGTGTATATCATTTCTAATCCAGTGTGGAATATCTGATTACTTTTACTGTCAAGTGATATTTTAAATTTTATTCCACCAAAAACTAAAGAAACATCTTACCAAAACTGAGCATAATTGCCCTCTAAACAGTCAAAGCGTAGAAGTATTGCTTGAGATTGGATGAGAACGACACATAGAATATGTTCCATGTGATATCGACACTCGTGCTTTGTAATAAGAAATACTAACTGTTTAGTATCTTGGACTGCAGTTTTTTTGCTTCATTAACAACTGTAGGATCTTTTTTGTAGCCTTGTAGAGGTAGCAGCATCATAACTAAACATCTTGATTCTTGATTCCACAGGGAATCACTGCATGATGTGTAGTCCGAGTTTCCTCTGACCTTTCCCAACCAGGTTTTTTATTTCCCCCCCCAGATTTAGATATCTGAACAGTTATGTTGGAGTGGATGGTAAGAGCACTTTCTCTTTCAAACAGGATTTGCAGAAGCCACATGATAGTGTCATAGAATAGAGAACATTACAGTCACTGATGATATTCTCTTTTTGAATAATACTTTGGAAGATATAATCTTATAAGAACGAACACAGAATCCATATACATGTTATGGGGAATTGTAATTGCTATAACATTGATTGTACAGGGGCCCCAAGTGGCCAAGTGGTCTAAAGCACTCACCGTTCCGGATCGCTGCCATCTCATCTCAGTCTGTATGGGTTTGAGTTTCGGGCTCAGCTAACATGGGTACGTGAGAAAGCCTGCCAGTAGCTTCTCATGGGTCAGTGGTTCTTCCCGGGGTTTTCCAGGGTTCTTCCTCCACCAGTTATACTGGCCATCATGTATAGCCTATCTTGTGCTGAAAAATGGCATTAAACCCTACAATAACAATAATATATTGATTGGACAAACAGAACATGGAACCAGGGGAATATGCTTAGTAACTCAGGGGCCTAATTTAATGGTTGATATTACAGGGTTCAAAATTAGGAATTTCTCACTAACCCACAGGATCACCAAAATTAAATTTTACAGATCCTAATTAAATTTTGCTGGTCTTGTTACAATTAACCAGGTGCCAGTTTAGTTTCTAATTTAACATTTATATTCATTAACATCAGCTCAGAAAAATAACTGTAGTTTACAAACAAGATTCCTGAAAACTTTAAAGTTTACTTCATATGCTGATCTAAATGCCACAATTTGCCCTGTTTCTGAAAAACCAACTTTCTGTCTTGATTTTATATATTCTTCTGCTATTAAGGAGCTTATGTTGTTGGATTCAAGGACAGTTTCTGAAAATGTATATACCCATCAATGAATGAAGTATTCCATACACTTTCATATTTCTCTGAATACTCAGAACAGAAGCGTGCAGCATCACAGCTTCTCATGTGTCATACTTAAGCCGTTTGTGTTAATTATACCAGCATTTCTGGTACTTTTCTTTTTCTTTTCTCTTGATCGCACTGTATCTTGACATCATCAAATTTCTTCCATTTTGGTGCTGGCCATGTGACTTGCAAATACTTCCACATGTTTGCAGTTGTCACTGTAAAATGTTTTGAATGTTTATCAACAGCAATACAAATATTAAACACATTGTTCAGCATAATTCTGGATATTTGTATTTCAGCAAACATGACTTGTTGATTGCCTAAAACCCTATACCTTTTGTTATCATCAGTGATGAAGTCAGTGCTTGTGAACAGTACAAAAGGCTGTTTCCATGAGTGTGGGGACTGTTTTGACATAGTCTAATTTATTTTATGAGTGGTTTCAAACCTGTCCATTTATGCCACAAGTATTCATTGTATCATATCAGTTTCAGGACATTGTTAGATACTCAGCACAATAAACAGTTAATTTATCCTTTAGAGGAAATGCTGACTCACAACCATTTCTTAAGTGTTATGATAGTGCCCGGCACTTGTTTTCACTGCCCCAATGGACTAGTGACTGCTGGATTTAAAAAATCTTTTGGCAGAGTCACTAACTGTGGGATAGCGGATTAGTGTTAATATGCTATCAACCCCATCTACAAACACAGTACTCAAAATAAATATGCTATCTACCCCATCTGCAAACACAGTACCAAATATCAATATTATATCAGTTCCGTCTTAAAACATTGTACTCTAATAGCTGGCTCGCTAGGCGCTTGGCATTAAGAGGTTGGTGTTAGCACTGGTCAGCCTGGTGTCAGGATAATGTGACTGGGTGGGACGTCATGCTACATGTCTGCAGCATGATGCCCCAGTGCTAAGCATCACAATAAACTGCCACACTGCAGATATCATAGCGATATGACTGAAAACTTTTAAAGCTACGTTAAAATTCCAAATCACACACAAACATTGTACTCGAAACCAATATTCTGTCAAACCCACCAGCACTGTACTCAGTACCAATATTATATCAGCCCTATCTGCAAACTCAGTACTCTGCATGAGTATGCTATCAACCCCATCTACAATCCGAACTAAAAACTCAGAACTCAGTATCAGTGTTTCACCAGTCCAATCTGCAAACATAGTACTCAATACCAATATACTATCAACCCATTTACAAAGAGTACATGATACCAATATTATATCAATCCCATCTACACAGTACTCAGTACCAATATGATTTTGACCCCATCTACAAATACAGTACTCAATACCAATATGGTATCATACTCATCAACAGATTACTCAATACAGTGTGACCCCACTATAACATGGTAGTTGGGAGCCATAGAACCCGACCATGTTAAAGACCAAACCGTGTTATAAGCAGCCAGGTCAGTTAGCTGAAGAAAATGATGCATGTACCCAAAAAAATTTGCAAGGGTGGGTGGGTGGGTTAGGTAATAAATGCGGGCGGAAAAATATATGCTTCATTGGCACAGTTACCATCTTAAATCAATGCATATTAAATGAGAAATAACACCTGTTGTGAAAACAGAGAAGGCATATATATTTTACTTTATTCAGAGAACCATGCATTGGTACATGTGTATATTGTTTATATATACATGTCTGATGTATCGCATGAATAGAGTATCAACACCGTGTACTCACCCGCGAAAATCTAATCACATACATTTGAATCCACAATGCAAGTAATTCCATTGAAAATATGCACACACACACATTTAAAATATTCAATAATTTTGTCACAGGTCATATAGGTCTGAATTCAGGGGGAAAAAAAATAGCACAATCACGTAACGAATGATGAAGCACATTTACTTTTCGATACGTCCGAAGTCGGTAAAAGTTAGTTTGCGTTTTAAGCCACCATTGGTAGTGTACGTAAGCATAAACTTTTTTCCTGCAAAAAGGAAACTTTCACGGCACAGTAAACGTGTTCCAGTCACATTTGAAAATGAAATAATCCATCAGATTCCATTGCTTTTATTTAAGTTTGGTAATGACTTCCTTTGAAGAAAGGTTCTTTGTTTTTATTGAAGATTGTAGTCAGCTTTCTTTGAAGTGTGCATACGTTATTGAAGTCACAGCTAAAGGACAGCTTTGGAGAACCAAACAAATGCCCATTTCTTATTGTGGCAGCAACATCAAATAATTGTATTGCGTGATTGAGACTGATTTTTTTCCATTTGCTTTGTATGTTTTCATAACAATTGGTGCTTCAAAGGTAATCTGTTTTCTTTGAAATTTCAGCAAACTATTTTATCTGGGTACATTTTTAAAAAGGAATTGGACGTTGTTTGGTCGATTGTAGTTACTGTTCCTCCCTGCCCATTGAATAGATCAACAAGTAAGATCTTGTTTGGGGTTTTTTGTTGTTTTTGGGGGTTTTTTTGGGTTTTTTTTGCATTTGTGGTAGTGGCGTGATGCTGCCTTCCACTCATACATCAGAAATTTTAAAAAGGGATT
The DNA here is from genome assembly GCA_016617855.1 of Megalonaias nervosa. Classification (NCBI taxonomy): domain Eukaryota; kingdom Metazoa; phylum Mollusca; class Bivalvia; order Unionida; family Unionidae; genus Megalonaias; species Megalonaias nervosa. The sequence goes on from JAECUM010005005.1 coordinate 62,687, forward strand.
ACTACAGAAAATGTGAGTGAAAAGAAGAGGAATTTTACTTACCATCCACATAGAAATGTCAGTCAATGTAAATATATTAATTACTAGTGAGCGGCCAAAAATCCGAAGAAAGGTAGATTATGAGATAATGCCTCATCTGGTTGATCTCCACCGCCAGAAATGTCAACAAAAAATGCGGATATCTCATAACATATAGTACTCATGCTAGATGTCAACATAAGTTGATTATGATATAACAATGCACTGTTAAGATGGTTTGTCAATATGGACAAAAACATTTGTGTAACAATAGATAAATTTCAGTGCAATTTATATCAAGTTTGCTGCTTCCTTTCATTGGGCCTCTGAATTTCTCCTCTCTAAACCAGCGGTTGTATATACAAGTTTAAACAGCCAACAGCGTTGCCAATAAAAAAAAAAATCGCCAGATGGTATATTTTGCCACCAATAAGGAAAATAAATCTCAATTTGCGACATTGGCAAAATCCTGTGTGATCCCTGAATAAACTTTTTACACGTTATTTTTCATACTTTTAAGAAGAAAATGCTGTTTTGTTGTGTACAAGAAAAATACATATACAATTTCAGGAGCCACGCCACGATCGTCTTGTATTATTCATATGCGATCTCTTCCCCAAAATGATAATAAAGTTTTTACATTTTTTTTCTTCATACTTTTAAGGAAGAAATTATACTGTATACTGGGCAACTTACAAAGAATGTATTTATGTGTATACTGACCTTATAAACAATGTGTTTATGTGTACATTGTATACTGACCTTGTAAATAATGTGTTTATATGTACACTGTATACTGGCCTTATAAATAATGTGTTTATATGTACACTGTATACTGGCCTTCTTATAAACAATGTGTTTATGTGTACATAGTATACAGACCTAGAAAGCAATGTGTTTATATGTACACTGTATACTGACCTTATAAACAATGTGTTTATATGTACACTGTATACTGGCCTTCTTATAAACAATGTGTTTATGTGTACACAGTATACAGACCTAATAAGCAATGTGTTTATATGTACACTGTATACTGACCTTATGAACAATATATTTATGTGTACACTGTATACTGACCTTATGAACAATGTGTTTATGTGTACACTGTATACAGACCTAATAAGCAATGTGTTTATGTGTACACAGTATACAGACCTCATAAACAATGTGTTTATGTGTACACAGTATACAGACCTAATAAGCAATGTGTTTATATGTACACAGTATACACATCTCATAAACAATGTGTTTATGTGTACACTGTATACAGACCTAATAAGCAATGTGTTTATGTGTACACTGTACACAGACCTAATAAGCAATGTGTTTATATGTACACTGTATACAGACCTAATAAGCAATGTGTTTATGTGTACACAGTATACTGGCCAACTTACAAAGAATGTATTTATGTGCATACTGATCTTGTCAACAATGTGTTTATTGTACACTGTATACCAACCTTATAAATAACATGTTTTTGTGTACACTGTATATTGACCTATAAACCTTTTGTATCTTTAGGTACGGGTTATTCATACCCAGGAAGCTGCAACAGAAGAAATTAGTCCAGACTACCAATGTATTTGGAAATGAAAGTGATGAGGTAGGTAGAAATTAGTCCAGTCTACCAATCTACACCTCTCCCTCGATAACTCTTACTCCACCTCCTTTTTTTGACTCAAAAGATGTAATTAACATGATAATACAAAGGAGGCCAGCTTTTAATTCAGTGCAAAGTTATAACAAATTCTTCGTCAAGTCAGTTATCAAATCACGGTCGGCACTTAATTAGATTCTCAGAGAAATACTTGCAGACATAGTTGTTACGGTAGATTGACTCATTTTATGTTTAAATACACATTGCATTTATGATGATTACACATAAGAGGAACTAAAAGATAGAACTAAAACACAAATTTCACTTAATAAAAATTTTTTAATTGGTATTTTAATATTAATGCACTGCATACACCAGGCGTAAGTGACATTTTCATTGACAGCAATTTCCTTGCATATCTTTAATTATGGTGTACTAAGAATGTCGTTTGGAAAGAACATGTAACAAAATATATGACTTCTTATTAAAAGTTGATAATTTAATAATGTTGATTAAAATTTCCAGGTCCTATCTACCATTTTCAACCATAAAACGAGCGTTATATCTGCATTTCAGTTACCAGTTTTGATTGCAATTTTCTTCAAGTTCCACAAACAGGGACCAATTTTTGGTGTTTTCTGGTTTAAAAAAATGGGATCCATGCCTGACCCCGCTTTATAAGTGGGTTCGCGAGTTATCAGGGCGCGAGTTATTGAGGGAGTGGTGTAGTTGGCAATGAAAGTGATGAGGTAGGTAGAAATGTATCCCTTTTTATACCCCATTGTGACAATGGTAGAGGCATATAGTGTTATCAGTGTCTCTCCATATGTCATACCTTGGTGAAGGTTTACATGTAGGTCATTTCAGACATTGTGGTGTGACATCCAGTTTTACTATAAACACATTTCTAGTTTATTAATTATAACTTCAGATAATGTTTGATTACACATTGTCATAATGACACCCATTACCATAAAGTAACATCTTTGCAATGTATTATTAATCCTTTTTATGTCTTATACCTGTAGCTAGAAGTTCTAGTATGTCCCTTTTCATTGTGGACTGCAGTAGCAGCATTTATTTAATTAGTCCCATCCCAGTCCCTTGCCCTGTGCATGCTTTTAGGCAACTATTCAGTCAATTTAAAGTGTCATTCAGTCGGATGACAGAAACCCCTTTGCAGTTCTGTTTATCTTGATTTTTAGATTGACCAGATTGAAAGTCCCCTTGTAGTCCATTCAGAGTCTCTTTGCAATTGCACTAACAGAGGTCTCACTAGGATTTTAAAACTAGGAGTACAGGACTCCTATTTGGGGAAAAATAGGAGTCCCACCAGCAAAAGTTGCAGTCCCCTCCCAGAAGCATGTTGGGCATACTTGAAGTGGCTAAATTTCCAGATGAGAAGAACTGGTGATTGCCATTGAATTTAGTTTTCAAAATTCTTTAAGCCACTGACATACAGCTCTTGTTTGTCCATTAGAATGAGACTAATTATGTCATGCCAGAAAAGGTCTTATTCCATGTACTAAGCTAGCCATCACACACCCTCATACATCTGGCTACTGTTCCATGCAAATTATCAGTGCTAGCAACTTCAGCACTCTTCTGAATCTCATTACACTTTTCGTCGATTTGCCGTTTAACCACAAAATACTTATCCAAATTTGCAACGTCATTTTATCCAAGGCTCAGTGTATCTTGATTTCAAGGTCACATGCACTACTTATTTGGCTACACTTGGAAATGAACACAAAAATGAAAGCTAAAGTTGTTCATTTGATGTACTCTTATAACGACCTCATGTACATAACGAGGTCTTTCAGCCTCCAAATTCAGTCATTGTAAATATCAGGACATTTTCCCAGCACTCAGCAGCTAGTCATAGTCTTTGAACTTGCTGCCCAGCTGTTGCGTCATGTTCTTCTGACGTACTCTTACAATAGCAATATGTACATCTGGGTATTTTTCAGCCACTGAATTCTCTCATTGTAAATATCAGCACAGCTAAAATGATAATTGATCAACATAATTTCCCACTCTGCAGGTGGTTGAAGCAGGACTGGCATGCCTTTAACATCGCCGTCAAGCTATTCCATACGGAGAACTCATTGATTTTCTGAATCCCAGATAAAAAATTGGATCTAAATATGCGTGATTAAGCATTTCTGAGACTACTGTACTAAGATGAAATGCAGTTCTTTCTGCAGTCCATTAACAAATGCGAGATACTTAGGTCTATCATCATTCCCATGAAGTCTGTTTGATGTTGATTCACAAGAGTATCAAACTAGTGATACAATTGTCACAAGTTCGATACCCACCTAGGCACACACTGGTCAGCTGCCATGGTGTGCCCACATGGTGTGCCATGGTGTGCCTGCAACAAGTTAATAAACATACTATGCAAATGCATTTCAGCATCAGCATGCTTAGTCAACCTGTCTTCACTGAAAAAGTTTTATAGTGGTCCCTTACTCTGTATATAGCATGGTCCCTAACATAACACGGATCTGGTCATGGGCCCTATTATACTGTTTTAATTTTATTTTTCCACATAACAAATCTGATTAAAAGACAATCTCACCTATTACATGGTAAACTTTCATAGTTCCCAACAACAGAATTAGATATAGTGACTATTTTATGTGCTTTCTTGCAATACAACATTTGTCACAGTCATGACATACATACTATATATGCTTTCTTTCAAGAAAACTTTCATCACTGTCAGTATCTATAGTATACACTATGTGCTTACTTTCAAGACAACTGTTGTCACTGTCAGTATCTATACACTATGTGCTTACTTTCAAGACAACTGTTGTCACTGTCAGGATCTATACACTGTGTGCTTACTTTCAAGACAGCTTTCATCACTGTCAGTATCTATACACCATGCTTACTTTCAAGACAACTGTTGTCACTGTCAGTATCTGTACTGTTGGGATTGCAATAAGCAAAGATAAATAAGCTTTTCTCATTTATCACAGACAAATGAAAACCAGATTGGTGGATGTTGTTATTGTTGTTCTTGTTTTTGTTGCTATTATTATTATTATTCGGACTGGTCTGGTGGCCAAGTGATTATAGCATCTGCCTCGGATAAGGGAGATCACAGGTTCGAACCCCAGCATACCAAAGACTTATAAATTTGGTACTTGCAGCTGCCTCGATTGGTACTCAGCATTAAGAGGTTAGGGTTAGGACTGATCGGCTTTGTGTCTTGATAATGTGACTGGGTGGGACATGTCTGAGGCATGCTTCCCCAGTGATAGACATCACTATAAACTATAAACTGCCACACTGAGCACATTGTAGCAATATGACAGGAAAATTGATAAAACTATGTTAAAAATCCAAAACACACACACATTATTATTATTATTATTATTATTATTATTATTATTGTTGTTATTAGATTGTATTATATATTCATGATTCATGCATTAATTTAAGAAGGATAAAGAAAGTTACTCCATCACTGTTCATGCTATGGACAGGAAGCTTGGGATGGGATAAATCTTGACAAGTATAATTCCCTTTCCCATAACTAGATAACAGTTACCTGATTGTATGTCTGAATGGCTTTGGTTAGAGCTGAGCAAAGTTTATATCTTCGTCTCACTTAATTGAAAAGTTAAGAAACACCATTATGGGAGGGTGTTAATTTTGAAAATTAATATATTGTTACCCCTCAACTATGTCACTGTGACTTGTGGTATATGTCAACATTTGATGGCTTCCATTAAGTATTTCATGTTAAATTTCAGTTCTGATGTACCACTCAAAGTAGATTCCTAAAAATTGATGCATCAAAGAACAGAACCAGTGTACTACAATTATGCTACAGTGACCTATTTTTTATGTTTTGTCAACTAGCATTGCCTGAAGCATGTTCTTTCAAACCATAAGGAATGACAGCATTTCATCCATATTATGTCAGAAAGAGAGGAAATGTTCATTTATTGAAGATAAAAGAAGATTTCAGTAGTCTAGGTCAGGGGCATCTAATATTGGGGGAGGGGGAGATACAATACTTAGGTTGCAGGCTGCATGAGCAAGAATAGTTTATTATTTAAATACAAAAATCCAACACAGTTTTTACATGATACTAATAACATTCCTATTACATGGATGTAATAATATTGTTAAATAAGATAGTTACATATTGTGGTAGACACAGAAATCATTATCAGAAAGCAATACAGACAAATGGAATAAGTATTAATTAAAATGCATATTTTCAAAAGGACTGCACAGTGTGAAGGCATGGGTTGAACATGCCTTCTCTAGGTATTTGAAACTATGAACAGAAGTTAGGTTGGTTGGTTTTATTGCAAATTTTATTACTTTATTGTCTACATCTTGATGCAGAAATGGAAGCTAAGGGCTTATCCCAAGTACGCACTTAGGCAGCTGGTCTAGACGGATATCAATCCTGTGACCATTGGATTCAGAGTCTGACACTACACTGTGGTACCACAGCTCCAAAAGAAAGACCAAGTTCTGTGTTGTAAGTTTTAGTTCTACTGGTCATAGATCAGAAGAACTTATGGGATGGCCTGTTGTCTATCATCTGTTGTCCTTCATCTAACATCCATCTTTCAACATTGTCAATTAGCACAAGTTTGTTATTGCTACTCCAACCCTACTTGGAGGATTGCCATAAAAATTTACACGCATTAATCCCAATATCTAATTGGTTCTGAATGAAGCTGTTTCAGCTCAGACATTCAGTATGGTCATCACAGGAACCATCTAGAAAATCTTGCTATCACTAATCCTCCTGAATGTATGGTCATATCAGGTATTAAAAGTCTTTTTATGATATCTTGTTAGTCCTAAATGAAAATGTTGCCGATTATAATCCAAAGAGGCTGCCAGGGCAGCCATCTTGAAAATCATGTTATCACTACTCCTCCAGAATGGTAAGTCATAATGGCATGTGGTTTTCATCAGAAAACATCTTAAGATGTCTGGTTGGTCCTAAATGAAAATGGTTTTGCCCTGGCATCTTGGAAATCTTGTTACTGCTACTCCATATGAATGGATGTTCATAACATTTGTTTTAACCAAGATTTCTTGATGTGTAGTTGGTATTAAACGAAAGTGGCACTGATCTGACATCCAGCCATTGTTACTGCTACTCCAACTAAAATGCCATATCGACATGGAGTGTTCACCTGAAGATTAATTATGACATCTAGTTGGTCCAGAATGAAACTAGTGCCAATAGACCTCAAATATGGCTATTACAATAAACATGTTGAAAATTTTGTCACAAATTCTTCCACGTGGATGGTCATATTGGCATGGGGTTATCACCAAAAGTCTTCAAACGGTGTCTAGTTTGTCTGAAATGAAAATGGTGCCGATCAGTGGTTAATTTAAAAATCTTATTGCTCAGGAATATCAGAAATGGTCTAAACACTCAGCAGTTTAAGAAAAGAAATAGTCTTATCTTGAATTCCTGGAAATTCCTTTCCGACAGTAGAGTATCAGTTCCTTTGAGGAACTTTTGTTTAATTAAACTCAATTTCCTTTTCTTCTAGGATGCTGGTCAGTCGGGAGTTAATGCCACACTTCAGAAGGAGGCCCTCAAGTCCAAGGTGAAAAGACAGGTAATACTTTCTCTTTTATGATATCTGGCCAGTGATTTTGAGTGGAAACCTTAAACCCCATTGAGCAGTTGATCCTACCAACGCAGCAGTGGGCATTTTTTTCAGTTAAATGGTAACTTGGGATTAAACCCAAGGATGTAGAACAAATCTTAAGCAGGCTGTCTGTGAGCCTGCTTGCTTACAGACTTGTACCTAGAACATTCTGACCTCATATTATGCAGAGTTATTGTATAGTACAGTGCATCATTTATTCAAAGAGTATGGAACAGTACACCATTTATTCAACTCTTAGTGCTTTACATTGCAGTGTATATAGTACAGTACAGCATTATTTATTTGCACTCATAGTGCTCTACACTGTTGTGTATGTACATTCACATTTGCAGTGTTACATCAGTTTAGGCCCATTGCATACCTCTGCATGTCATAAAAGTCAGCAAATGATGGCTACACTAAAGTCCAGTGTGGGCAAAATACATGCCTATGATAGGGTGGGACTTTAAAAATCACTTATCCAGCCCATGCCCTGGAGGAAGTTGCCCATGTCTGTGATAGTGTTTAGTACAGTAATCAGTTATTCACACTTATAGAATTCTACACTGCAGTGTACACAACTGCAGTATTATACACTGCAGTGTTTTGTACAATATATGTTATTCACACTTAAAATACTCTGCATTGTATAGTATAACACATCAGTTATTCACATTTTTAGTATTTGGCACTACAGTGTGTATTACCACCTCAGTTGTTCATACTTAAAGTACACAACACAACAGTGTATATAGTATTGCATATCAGATATTCACTCTTGCAGTTCTCTACACTCCAGTATCAGTTATCATCACTTATTGGAAGACTGACTTGATGTGTATATTCAGTTGTTTAAAGAATCGATCTTATTTTATGATGATGAACAATTTGTTTATGTGGCTAATGTTCTATTTGTCCTGGATGATTGTAAGTTCATCAAATTGTCATCCACAGAGTTGACATTTTATTGAAAGAGCTTATGAGAAATCTATGTGTAAATTTTCTGTCCAGTTTCTTGAATTTTTTGTCTAGGTTTCATAAAGATATGTTTTTTAACCTGAAATGCATTGATTGATTTAAGAGATGGTGTTCAAGCAGAAATCGGATTTAATAAAAATATTTCAGCACTATCATAACTGGCAAAAAGTCAGATTCATCGATGTTCAGTTGTACCTTGTTATAACATGCTTCATCGTCATGTGCTTTCTGAATGTAGCATGATACAGCTGTGGATTCCAGGTCCAAAATGAAACCATTTTCTTTTATTGGTCTGTTAAATGACAACGTGGATGGAAGAAAAGCCACATGAAGCTTAGTATTATAGTTTTATTTCAATTTTGAAATATTATTTGACAGATTTTGACCATTTCTACTATACCACATTTCAGCGCATATGCAGTTCAGACATTTCCATAGTTCAGTATGTAATGCTTTTCTTAATATACCATGGTTTGATACGTAATGCACTCAGCAGTTGACCACTTGGGTGGCCTAGTGGTTAGAGCGTATGCCTCAGATGCATGAGGTCATGGGTTAGAACCCCCAGCCGAGTCATACCAAAGACTTATAAAAATGGTACTAACAGCTGCCTCACTTGGCGCTTAGCATTAAGATGTTAGTGTTAGGACTGGTCGGCCGGGTGTCAGGATAATGTGACAGGGTGGAACATTATGCTACATGTCTGCGGCATGATGCCCCAGTGCTAGACATCACTTTAAACTGCCAGACTGCAGACATCCTAGTGATATGACTGAAAAATTGTTAAAGCTACATTAAAAATCCAAAACACACACACACACACACACAGCAGTTATGGACCTGAACTATGGTGTTATAACAAAAGCGAGCTGTATATTGATCTCTTGATCCATGCAGGGCTGATAACCTCATTTCTTAAAAAGAGGGTGGAAGGAATTGTAAAAAGTATTTTGTTGGGCATGTCAACCCATCAGAGGGTGAATTTGCCCTCTGCAGCTACCATATTGTCATGATTTTCATCAAGAACTTTCACCTGTTTCCTCTAGACCCAATTGGAAATAGACAAAGCTTTGGGAGAGGATCCAACAGTATATGACTATGACGGTGTCTACGATAAAATACAAGAGGAAAAGGCAAAAAATGACGACAGAGTGAACACATCAAGATCAGAGAATAAGGTATTTAAATTTACTTTAGCGTATAATGGCCTGTATATTGCCACAGATATGCAGTAGCTGACAATAGTTACACATTTTTTTAAGCTCTGCTGGTCATGGAACAGAAAAGTGTATGATATGGTTTGTTATCCATTAGCACAAGATTGTAATTGCTACTCATCCCAAACAACTTTATACATGTGACAGAACAAATAGTTAAGCTTAAAACTGATCAGGAGATTTGCAGATTTCATTGGGAGTTTTCACTTCAAATCAAATTTTCATCAGTCCAACTTGTAATATGCTAATAGACAAAAATGACACATATTAAACAAATTTTCTTTTTCAGTATTAAAATACACACGTATCAGCCATTTCACAGTGAATTGCTCATTTCATACCGTCCTTATATGTAGCACAAGTATTTTCTGCCTTTCTTAGCAGATCATTTCTTGGATTTTATTTGTGGCAGTACTTATCATTGTTGATCTCAATTTTAAGCTGATGATGTGTTGTTACTGAATTCATGCTCTATCAGTTACCCAGAATTTTCCTCAGAATAGAAAATATCCTTTCAGTGTCTGCATTGGAATATGGCACTGTTAATGCAACTGTACTGAGTCGACCAAGAAGTTTAAATTGTTTCCTGCCTAGGGGTAGATGTAGGTTACCGATTGCCTGCCAGAGCTGCTCTAGATTGGTGCTATATAGGTCGAGTTTGAGAAGTTCTTATTAAAAGTCGACTTTACATGAATGGCAGAAGGCATATTCATGCCCCTTTGAACTTTGAACCAACCACAGGAATTACTATTTCCATCCATAATTATATTCCTAGTTGTTTAGACTTTGGCCTTTTAGCATTGGGGGATGATGCATAATACAATATCTTGACAAACTTTAAGTACCTTAGCCAAACCCATTTGTTTTATGCTGCTTAAGCTGTTTTGTACTGACAAAGGTAACCATGATCCATTAACATCTTTAATCTTTCCCCAATTACTTTGATCACAATTAGTATAATCCAGCTTGATAAACATTAAAACATGAAAGCCAAACCAACCCTACTGAAGGAATCCTTGTAATGTTGTTTTTTGCTGCTTGAGCCCTTTAGTAATTCCAGCCATAATTCATTAATGCCTTTACTCATTTATGAATTTTTGCTGATCACAAAAAGTATAATCGAGTTTGCAATTAAAGTGTCATTTGAAGGGTAAGCCAGTTCAAAGTCACATTATCGTATGGAGTCTTTACTGTAAATATACTATATTGGAAGCAAGGTGTGAAAAGAAACCAGTGAAAATTTCTGTTCTGGATACTTTTTCAAAAATAATTTTGAGTACGTAGGATATTTACAGAGTGACAGGAGGAATCAGAGACACCACAAATCTCCGGTCAGAAACCCTCTTTGTTGTGAGGTTCACATTGAAACCTTACACAAATGTTCATCCCATGGTCTAGTTTGTTCTAAACAAAAAATTGCTCTGAGATGCCCATTGTCCAGAATTTGGCGTGACTGTCCTGAGTTGCTGAGCCTGTTCACGAATCATACTGAAATATGCAAATATCATGATTTTTCGCAACAAAATAAATTAAATAAAATTTTGGCAGAAGTTGAGGGCTGTTCCATTAAAATATACACGGTACCCAGAGAAGGCAGTTTTTAAAAAATATATGCCAGGGTACTTTGATTCACAGAGTTCATATTAAAATGATAAGAAAATTCTAAATTGCATCTATGGGTGATTACCCTACTTTAAAAGTGCCTTCCCTGGGTCCCATTTATGTTTTAATGGAACAGCCCTGAAGCCATATGCAAGTCCTTTCAGGTCTTTTCTGGTAATTTGTAAGATATCAGTTTCTGGCATACAAGTAGAGTGTTTTCAGTCCTTTCCTGTCTTTAGGGTAATTTGTGACATAAGACCAGTTTCCGGAACATAATGTGCCATTATAATCAGAACAGTTTCTTTCATTCCTTCCCAGGTAATTTTATGGTAATTCATGTATGATCACTTTCGCACCATTATTTGGAATGCTTCATTTGGCTTGATTGTTTTCTTCATGATGTACTGTGTTGTTTGTTTTTGTTGGGGGTTTTTTCAAATTCGATTTCTGCAACATTTGTGTTGACTTGCAAACTGTAATAGTCAGTGTTTCTATAAACCTTTCTTGTGTGCCCTTGACTTTAAAATGTTTGGACATTGAAAGCCCATTCTGAAGACTATATGGAATCAAATTTAATTCAATTTCATGATTTTCAGGCTAAAAAACAAATGTGTCCTTCGTGTTTTAAAGATACCAAAAAAAATGCATAAAATTTAGAGAGCTGAGAATGGAGCCATGCGGTGTTATAAACGGGGATCTGACCTTTGGCATGTGGAAACAATTTTGGAAAAGGATCTATTGGCAAAATTGAAAAGAGGCAAAGAGCCAGTAGCAGTTTGGAGGACAATTAAAAGAATACACATCTGTGTACTGTAAATTGTGTTATATAACTGCACATAGACATGTTTTGTAATGGTTTTAAATGATTTTATCATTCTTCTATCTTCCACATGGAATTTTTATTTGCTGTGGTAAGTGTCACAAATTTTTCAATAGAATCACAAATTTTTACCCTTTTGTCCCTAATTTCCCTGGTTGGCAATGGGCATCTCTGTCATCTGTTTGGACATCCAGTATGGCCACCACAGTAGCCATCTTGAAAATCTTAATGCCACTCTTCCTGAATTGTTAAGTCATGTCAGCTTGGGGTTTTCAGCTTTTTACAATGTCTAGATGGTCCAGAATGAAAATGGTGCCAATTGCAAATCCAGTATGGCCACTATGGCAACCATCTTGAAAACCGTGTTATTGGTTTTCTTAAGAATGGGGATTTTTACTGAATGGCTTCTTACGATGTATGTTTGGTCCAAAATGAAAACAGTGCCAATCTGACAAACAGTATGGCCACCATGGAAGCCATCTTGAAAATCTTGTTATCACTTCTCATCGGGTTTTCACCAAAGGATTGTTTTAAAGTTTGATTGGTCCTGAATGAAATTGGTGCTGATCTGGTATCCAATATGGCCACCATTGCAGTCATCTTGAAAATCTCGTCGCACCTCCTCCTGAATGGATGGTCACATTGACATTGGGTTTCACCAAAACACCAAAAGACTTCTAATTATGCCTAGTTGGTCCTACATGTTGCTAATTTTACACCCATTGTGGCTGCCATAGGGGCTAATTTGAAAATGTTATTGCAGAAAAATATTACACATGGTTACAATGCTCAAAAGTTTTTCAAAAAAATAGTGTTCTTTTCAAATTCCTTGAAATTCTTTTCAGCCAGTAGAGCATCATACCCGTCAAGGGACTTTTGTTTTATCTTCTGCCATTCCATCTAAGAAATTGAAAACATTCTCCCTTGCTGACAGTAAACGTTTTCTTTTATATTGAGAATTCTTTTATAAATTAATTAAAAAAACATGAATTTATAGACCCAGCAAACAAATATCCTTCTGTAGAAACAATGGGACCTCTTCATCAGGCCATTGAAATGCCATATTTCGCAAAACGATATAGATTATTAGTCCTGAAAATATATTCATTATTTCAAATAATTATCAGTTGAGTTATTTCAGTGCCCCACCCAAAAAAAGATTTTTAAATAGGCAGATATATGGCTGATTTTTTCCGGCACTGTTTTTGATTGACAATGCTATTCTTTCTCTAGCCCCGCTACATTGAAGGTCTCCTAAAGGCGGCTGAAAAGCATAAGCGTGAGGAGGAACGGAGACAGGAGAAGAAGGTGCAGAAGGAGAGAGAGAAAGAGGGAGAAGAATTTCAAGACAAGGATGTATTTGTTACCACAGCCTACAAGAAAAAGATGCAGGAGATGCAAGAACTAGAGGAACAAGAAAGGAGAGAAGCAGAAATGGAAGGTAGACTATATGTATATTTACTGATAACCTGTATTACAGTGTACCATACAGTTCAGACAACAATCAGAAAACTTTTAAGATCAATGTTGTCTTATTAACTAAGGCCAGATGTAAAATATTGTCAGTCCTGGACTATGCACCTTGACCAAAGTTTGTGGAGAGCTTGCACTTTTGATATGAAAGAGGCCTCTTAATTTGTGGGTCCAAAGGTCAAGGTCATTGTGACACGAAGAGAAATGGTTTTCAGAATAACTTTTGTTCTTGTGTAAGTTCCTTTACCAAACTTGGATGGATTACACTTCAGGTGATAAAGAAATCGATAGATTCTTCTAGGTTCCAGAGGCCAGAAGCCATGGTCATGGTAAGTTCATACCTGCCATGTTCTCAGACAGTGTTGAGGGTTGTTTGAGATCCATAAAGTGTGCTTTGAGGTCCCAAGGGGGTCAGTGTGCATGACCAAAAATGCAAGGTCATCAAATTGAGAATAAGCTATTTTTTCATTTAAGCCTAAAGACAATGATTGGAAATTCAAATCTGAACAAAAAATTAACTTGTCTGTTTATTTCAAACCCTTTAATACACATACAAAGACGGTATAATTGGTGGAGTTAACATTATCAAATATCAGTTCCATACAAATACTGAGATGCCCTGAGTGTCTGAGTGGTCTGAAGTGCTCATCTTTAAAGTTGAGTGCCATCTCACCTGTATCCATGTTTTGAGTCTCAGGCTAGGCCAATGTGGTTATGTGAGGAAGCTTGCCAGTAGCTTCCTGTGGGTCGGTGGTTCTTACCAGGGTTTTCCTTGGTTCATCCTCCTCCAGTTATACTGGATGCCATGTATAGTCTATTGTGTGCCAAAAATGTCAGTAAATCCACAACAACAACAACAAGAGACTGGTTGGTACTGTTGTCCAAACATCCCTGCTGTATCCTCTGACAGAATCCTAGTCAGAATATTTAATAGTGACCATTTATCCTTCATATACATTCCCCAATCTCATTACTTTTCTACCTTACAAATCCAGCCCTACTAAAAGACTAAAATCATCTTTTCCTGTCTATTTCCGATAGACAAAGAGCAGTAAATCTTGCCCATGACCTCCCTTTGGCACCACCAGGTGTTGCTAGTTTTTAGCTTCTCTACTGTACTGTTCACATCGTACAGTTTATCCTCCAATAATCCAAGCCATTTTTGTGTTCTAATTAAACCATCCAAAGCTCCTTCTGGTGCTGTTGTGTGGATTAATCATTCTGCTGCAGGTTGTATTATTTCCTTTTTCAATTTCTGCCAAATTTGAATGATTTTGTCCCATTTAGGGACTTTGATGTTTAAAGACCACATCATACCCACACTATCATTGACCTCTGCAAGGTCATTGCAAGTTTGTGCTTCTTCGAATTTTTCTTCTTGCTCTGTTTGTAACAGAGTTGGTTTTTGCAAATTATTAACATGTTACATTACTAATTTATTTGTTTTTCCCTTTTTGTCTTGTGTCGGTAGATCAGTCAACTAAATACTTGAAATGCATAAGTTCAAAGCATAGTCTATAAATTTCGAATGTGACAATGACTTTTTTTATTCCTTCTTTAGTAACAGGGAATATATTTATATTAGCAAGTTAGTAATTTGATGAATTATTAATTTATGCTTTGATTCTCTTCTTGTGTCATTTCAGCAGAATGTTATTTAAATGCTATATATGCAATTTCAGAGCATGGAAGTCTACCATGGTCTCGTTTTATTGATAATAAGTATACATTGTCTGTGAAATGCAGTGTCTGTAATACGTGATCAGAGAAAAAGTCTGGGCTACTTTATTAGCTTGTTAGTCAGTTACTGATTTGCTATTCTGTGCTTTGTTAGTGTTAGGACTCGTTGGCCTAGTGTCAGGATAATGTGACTGGATGGGACATGATGCTACTTGTCTGTGGCATGATGCCCCAGTGCTCAACATCACTATAAACTGCCACACTGAAGACATTGTAGCGATATGACTGAAAAATTGTTAAAGCTGCATTAAAAATCCAAATCACACACACACACACACACACACACACTTGTTCTGGAGAACTGTTTCAGGAGAAATGTTTACTAAATGCATGAAGTGCACATTCAAAGTAATACAGTCCTACCCACTTATATCACCATCACTTATGTCGACAAGCCGCCTATTTCGACAAAAAAGCAAAGTCCCGGTCCCTTGGTCTACTATTACTACCAAAATTGTCATGCTTATGTTGACGTCGAGATAAAAAATAAACGTACATGTCGACAGAAGCCCTTGGTCCCAGCTTGAACAAATCCTTTGTTTTCAAATCATTTATGTCGATAAGCTGCCAGTTCCGACCCATACTTTGTTCAACAATTAGTTGATCTTGCCACCAGGCTTTAATTTTACCGCCATATCATTTATGTCGACCAGCTGCCAGTTCCGACCCAAACTTTGTTCAACAATTAGTTGATCTTGCCACCAGGCTTTAATTTTCTCGCCTAATCATTTATGTCAGCAAGTGGCCAGTTCTGACCTGTACTTTATTCAACAATTAGTTGATCTTGCCGCCAGGCTTCAATGTCGCGGTTGGATAAAAAAACAGGCTTTTGTTTGGTCCTATAAAGTTGGCCTCTCGCGGCGACTTAAATAAAAGCAATGAAATCTGATCTGATTCTTGCATTTTCCAAAGTGATCGGTGATTAAAACAAGTTTATTGCGCTGTGAAAGTTTCCTTTTTAGCTTTATTTATATTTACGATGGCTACCAACGGCAGTGTAAACGCAGATTAAATTTACAGTCTCTGGAAACTAAATATCTGGCTGTTAAGGAAGTTGAGGGTGGGGCATCTCGCAAAGATGTCTGTGAAAATTTTTAAATGTATACCA